>PVJL010016467.1:10273-20981 GCA_004026885.1 Lyroderma lyra
GGGGCTAGTTAAGATTGTCTGGGAACAATATGTTGATAGTACAGAGCCTTGGGACAACCCAACATTTAGAGGTCAAGATAAGGAGACTGAGGCCAGTAGGGTAGGAGAAACTAACCCTGTGCTGATCCAGTGTCGAGTTTTGAGTTAGCACAATTAGTGTCCTTGGGCTTGGAAAATCCAGTCTGGTTTTCCCAAAATTTAAAAACCAGATGATATTATTTGCAAAGGATTGCTCATAACCCCAAGATTAAGATTTAGCAGGTCCAGGCTCAGGCCCAGGAATCTTTTTTTTTTTTTTTTTTTTTTGCTTTTCGGTATGTGGGTAGCTCCCTGACTGGGAATTGAACCGAGGCCGCAGCGCTGGCAGCGCCAACGCTGAAGCCTTAAGCCACTACACCATCAGGGAACTCCCGGAATCTACATTTTTAACAAGCACTTGAGGTGCTGCTGGTGGTCCATAGTCCACCAAGAAAAACACTGATCTGAGGGCTAAGCCAGAGGTGACATCACTGCTAAATTCACTCCATTGCTTAGTAAGAAGCCTTTTTCCCTTCAGGCTTGTGTCATTAGACACATTACTCTCTACCTTTTCATAATCGCTGTCCCTTAACCACCTCCTACCTCCTTCACTGCCATGATCAAGAGTGTTGGCACATTGGTCATGAGTTTCCTTGTATGGGAGGAGTTTAATGAGAAAAGTTTAGTGATCTGGGTTTCCTCTGTGATCACTGTGACTTTGCTTTTCATTCTACTCACATTATTCTCATAATGATCACTTTGGAATACTTTTTAAAATCTGTCAGCTTTTTTAAAATCCTCATCATCCCTAACTTCTGTTTCCTTTAATTTTGTGAAATATTGTAGAGAACATTTAAACTAAACAGTCTTGGTTAGTCCATATTATTTTGTCATAAATGTAATTTCAAGGATTTCCCTTTTTTAAGTTATTTGTCTCTTTTAATCAACTTTTAAAAAAATTATTTTATTTTTCAATGACAGTTGACATAATAGCTGTAGTGTACAACATAGTGATACAGTATATGCATGTCTAATTACATCCCAATAAATCTAGTACCCATCTGACAACTGTACATAGTTATTACACTATTACTAACTATATTCCCTATGCTGCAGTTTACATTAAGGGCTTCCTTTTTTTTTTTCTTTTTTTTTTTGGTATGTGGGTAGTTCCCTGGCTGGGAAACGAACCCAGGCCGCAGTGTTGACAGCGCCAGAGCTGAAGCCTTAAGCCACTACACCACCAGGGAACTCCAGGCTTCCATTTTTTTAAACTAACTTTGATCTTAGTCTCTAGGAATCAAAGTCAAGTATGAAAATTATTTTCAGTCAAGTACTCAGGAAACTCAGACTGAGTCTGTGTGGACTCTCTTTGCAGGTTGTGTTTTTTCCAAGCCAGATTTGATCACTTGGAGAGAACAAGGGAGAACACTATTAGTTAGAGACCAGGGATGCTTAGAGGAAACCAGAATGACACTTAGCCATTGTATTCATGAGCAGTTGGACTTGAAGAATACTGGAAAGTCACCATGTTTTGATTGAATCACTGTGTTTTGGTGAGTGTGATGGATTTAGGGTCATAATCCATTTCATTTTCCTGGCCTTGTTTCCTGAATCTTTCTGGATAGTCAGCAGGACATTTTATGGAGAATGTTGTTTTTTCACTCAAGTGGGTAGCGTGTAGAAGAATGCATTACTTTCATAAAGAGGGAAGTTGTATATATTTCATTAAAAAAAAAAAATTACAACCCTGGAAGAAGATGAGAATTGCCTGTGAGAAAACAAGGATCCACTTGTCAAGTGTTAAGGAAAAACCACCATCTCTGTCATACCATCATGTCCGTTTGCAAATAGAATGAAAAATCTTCCAATTTTGTACAATCTGTTTTTTTATTGTACAGATTTTTAGAGCTTAGGGATTTTTTAAAAAATTCTTTTTGAATTACTTTTTAAATTCCTTGTATAATAAGGAAAACATTTGAAACATCTTAGCACTTGAAATACTTAAGGGAATGTGTCATTTTTAGAGTATGTTGATGCTTTACTCAGTGGAGATCATCACAGTCCCTTGGAGTGAAAGGACTCCCCTGAAGAAGAGGGGATTTAAACCAAGGGAATGTGTGGCAGTCTCCATCAGGAAAATAGAATTTCCAAGGGCTTTGTTTCATTGTCACCAACTATTCATTCATCTAACCATTGAGTCCCTATCATGTTCATAGGAATATGTGAGGTATTACTTAGGCCAGGAAGGTACTGTAAACAGCCCTCCCTCTCTAGAAGTTCATTGTTTTACTGACCTACTGATAATGGCAATTAAGTTAGTCAGTTATAGTGCACTGACTTCTCTAAAATACGATTCCATACAATTTAATAAAATAAGAATGCTATAGGTATTTAGAGGAGTCAGAGGAGAGATAGCAGTACCCCAGGGGACTTCTCAAGGAACTAGGGTTTAAATAGCATAGAATGGGCAGACCTGGTTAGGCAGAGAAGATTCAGCAGGGGTGATCCATGAGCTGAGCCTCAGAGGTTGGCACAAGCTCAGTATATTTAGAAAATAAAAACACTGTGTATAGTTAAATATTTTTCCTGGGACATGATGGGGGGTAGGGGATGGGGACATAAATTGGTGTCAGGTTGTCTGAGGCTGGGAATACCAATGTGAGAATTTGACTTTATCCTGTAGAAAGGGAGGAGCTTGGAAAGGTTTTTGGTGGCTATCCCTAAAAATAAACGTCCCCCTCATACTAGGTGGTATTCACTGAATGATCACAACTGCTCCTTGACCTGGGGTAAATAGTAAGTGATGAGAAATAGGATTCAAGGGGACAAGTATGCTTTTGCCATGATCTAGGCAAAAGCAGTTGAATGTTAACTTACTACATGACGTCATCCAGTTAGAAATAATCAGTTTTTCTCCAGGGACCTTCCTGGCAGGTGTGGTTTTTCTGGGTTAAGAGTTTTTAAAAAGGAGAGCCCTGTGATCCAGTTCAACAGGATATGGGAGAAAAAGCAGTTTTGAAGCACCGCTGCTATCTGGAATTGTCCTCCCCAGATGTAGTGGATTATGAGAGTTGCTGGCTCATCTCCCTCTGTTTCCTATCATGGCTTTTGCTTTGGGAACAGTAGTAACTGCGTATATCCATATCTTTTTTATAATTCAGAGTTCTGTGGAATAGGGTGTTATTTGTGCAGTGTTCTGTGTCAATATGGTAAATTGCCATTTTGACATTCCTAAGAAATAGAGTTCCTATTAGCATTTCTTTCAGAAAACTTATCCTGAAAACTGGTAGAAGGGGGTAGAATATGACCTGAAGCCTTCCTACTTAAGTATTTTGCAATTTATTTCATAGATTTAAGGAAATACTGTAATGCAGTGGTTCTCAAGCTGTGGGTTGCAACCCCTTGGGGGTCGAACGACCCTTTCACAGAGGTCGCCTAATACCATCGGAAAACACATAATGTACCTATGTGGACCAGTCACACGTGTAGAGAGCAGCTACCAATAATTTTATGGTTGGGAGTCACCACAACATGAGGAACCGTATTAAAGGATCACGGCACTAGGAGGGTTGAGAACCACTGCTGTAATGGAACGGTCAGATTCTCAGAGGACCTCATTTTACTTTCTTCCATCTTCTGCTCACCCTCTGAGGTTGTCCACAGATTCACAGGATGCATTTGCCTGCCTTTTTTTTTTTTTCCTGCTAAGCCATTTCTTAACCCATGATGAAAGGATTTGCATATCAAAGTTAAACTTAACTATGATTTACCTTTGGCAGGAGGATTCAGAATGTTAATGAGATTAGTGGGATTCTTTTTTCCACATCATTGGTGACAAGAAGATGGCCCTTCAACCTCACCATATGTAGATACCATTGATGAAGGTGGGTCTTCTTTTTTTCTCTCCAGGTGACCAGGGGTAAAGGAGGAAGAATGCCACTTAAATGATCTCCAAAAGTAGGGCTCTAGCTACCTTATCAGGGGAGAAAAGCAAGATGTTATCAGATCAAAGAGTTGCCTTACAACCTCCAAGTCTCCAAGAAATAGATTCTGCATAAAAACCTTTATATCTGAGCATCTAGTCAGGGTAAAAACGACTTATGGCATAAGGCAGTGGGTCCCACAGGTCACCAGGAAATTCCATGAGGCCTGAGATTTTATTCTGCTTTGTCTGTAGGAAAGTCTTACGTGGAAAGCGATACTTGATAAAGCACAAAAGGAACCACTCCAAGAGCCAGTCCTCTGGGTCCACAGTACAAGGACAAATCCAAAAGGAACTCTGAACTCAGGTGGACCTGGATGGTTCCTTGTAAGAAGCATTTCCACTGCGGTCATTGTGAGATCTACTTTGTGAAGTGCAGCCTGATTACTCACCAGGCCATTCTCATGGGGCAACGGCCCTTCCAGTGCCCTGAATGTGACCTGACCTGGTATAAAGCCATTTTGAAGAAGCATCAGTGTTTGCACAAAGTGGGGAGGCCATTTTCCTGCGCGGAATGTGGCAGGGGTTTCATCCAGTGGTACAAGTTCACTGAGCACATCAGGGTGCACACTGGGGAGAAGCCTTTCCAGTGTCCAGAGTATGACAGAAGTTTTTCCCATGAAGGCCCACCAGAGGAAACACAGTGGGAAGAAGGCTTCCATGAAGGCCCACCAGAGGATACACAATGGGAAGAAGGCTGCCATGAAGGCCCACCAGAGGATACACAGTGGGAAGCTATTTTCTTGTGACAAGTGTGATAGGAAATTGACCCATGAGACTAAACTCACTGAGCGTGTCAGTTCACAGAGGAGAGAAGCCCTCCCAGTGTCCTGAGTGTAAACAAAGTTTCCATGTGCAGAGAAGTTTGCAGGCCCGTCTTTGCTAGCACACTGGGGAGAAGCCCTTCCAATGTCCTGAGTGCAGCAGCAGCTTTTCCTGGGAGTGAAGGCCCATCAGTGGACACACAATGAGGGGAAGCCCTTTGTATGTAACAAGTGTGGTAAGGCCTACACAAGGCAGTTTTGGCTAACTGAATACATGCGAATCCACAGTGGAGAGAAGCCCTTCCAGTGTCCGGAGTGTGACGAGAGTGACCACAGAAGGAGAGGTTTGAGTATTCATTTGCTCACTCATGATGGACAGAAGATGCCCTTCAGGTGTCTTGAATGTGGTAAATGCTTCCTCCTGAGGAGGTGTTTGGAGATCCATCTGAACAATCACAGAGAGGAGAGAGCTTTTTCTGGTGATCAGTTGGAAGGAGCTTTTACATTCACAGGGCACTCAACACCCATATTGCTGTAGTACCTGCCAAGGAAAAGCCCTCTGGTCTGTAGGTCAAGCCACACAGAAAGTGAGCAGTGAACACTGGCTGCAGACACATGCATAGCAGATGGGGCGTGATGATTCCTTGACAAAGGTATCTCCCCTCTATAATCCTCATGGGTGGGACTTGCCAGTGAGAGAAAGAACATTTTATTCTGTTCTGTTTGATCAGTTTTTTTAGTTTCATCCAGGAGCATGGTAATCCCGTCATTAAATTCTGAAACCACAGTTTGAGTGAAGAAATGTTACAAGCTGACATGTTTTCCCCCCAAACACCTCAGTCTGCTTTCCATTACCAGGTTTCCTTATTTGAGTTTTTCAGTTTTCTCCCAGTGAATTTTCATTTTCTCTCAGATGGTGAGAGGGCATCTGTATCTTGAGGGAATTTCTTTACATTGCTTAAAATAAATGTCTACCATCTCATTTGTTAAAATGATGACCACATAAGTGTTAACTTCTTTCGGGATTAATTTAAATCACCTAAAAATCCACCATTGTGATTAACAAGCAGTGTTACATATCTGACCCCACTGCATTTCCAACAGTGTGTCAGTTCTCCAAGAAATATACTTATTTTAACATTTGGATCTCTGAGTTAAGTACCAAAGAAAAAATACTGTCAGCCCATGACATCACTTCATTTTTTGCTCTGTGGCCTAATCTATCTATTATAAGGCAACTTCAAGCCTATTCTAGTAAACATTCACCTGTCTCTTGGACTGTGAATCTTTAATGTCATTCCTAGAAAAACTTTAACAGATTTCCTTCCTTAGGGATCTTCAGGGCCTACATAAATGTTCTGTCCTTGTAGCACAACATGTGGTCCCACATTACTTGAATCAGGCAGGTAGGATCAACAAAAGTAGAAGTGCCATCTTTGGTTGGTATATTTCTATAGGTGCCAGCCTTTTGATGCATTGATGGTGCCTTTGTGTAAAGAAAACAAAACTCTTCTAGCCTGTGCCAGGATGTGTGGGCCAGATGTCAGCACTGGCTGGCCTCTTACCAGTGTACCTCAGGACAACTGCCTTCAGGATACACATTAAAAATGCAGACCATTGGGACCCTCCTCAGATGTAGTGTGCAAAATGTAGTTTCAGAACATTTGATCTAGTGAGTGGAGACATTGAAGGAAGGAAAACTAACAGACTAGAAGTTTAATGAAAAAATAGAGCATTTATGGAGTTCCCTGGTGGTGTAGTGGCTAAGGCTTCAGCGCTGTCAACGCTGCGGCTTAGATTTGATTCCCAGCCAGGGTACTACCCACATTAAAAAAAACAAAAACATTTACATTAGAGTACCAGGATTATGGATAAATTTTACTTGTTCTAAAATTTGTTTTGCATTTTATATATAAAGTCTCTCTGGAAAGTAGCCATGTGGTATGAAAAATTACAGGCATTTATGGCTAGATATTTTTCCAGACAGCATACATATATCTATATCTATATATATATATATACAGGGTCTGGTAATCTATACCAAATCTTACTACAAAATCTTAAGCATGTAATTCTGTAACATAGTATTTTTTTTTTATTTTGCCTTTTGGTATGTGGGTAGCTCCCTGACTGGGAATCAAACCCAGGCTGCAGTGCTGACAGTGCTGACGCCGAAGCCTTAAGCCACTACACCACCAGAGAATTCCCATGTAACATAGTATTTTAACTACTTTAAAAATGGCATTACCGGGAGTTCCCTGGTGGTGTAGTGGCTTAAGGCTTCGGTGCTGGCGCTGTCAACGCTGCGGCCTGGGTTCAATTCCCAGCCAGGGAGCTACCCACATACTAAAAAGCAAAAAAAAAAAAAAAAAAAAAAAAAATGGCATTACCTCTGCTGGACCCTGTGTATGTATATTTTTTGAAGAAAATCTTTAAGGTAGGAGTAACAATTACATATACCCAAGCAGTTCACACTGGCTGATCAGAATGAAAGGCAGAGTAAATTTGAGATCCATTTCATATTTAGGTTTTAAGGCAGTTTTGTGGATTTTATAGACTGACTCACTGTCTAAGGCCATGGGGTGGGTGAGCGATTCCACCTCTCTGCATGACTTCCTGAGGATGAACGCTCAGTCTCCTAGCCCTGGCTGGGACAATTCTGAGGTGGGCTGGTTCACACTTAAAGAGTCCCCAGCAGGATGGATCTCCAGTTGCCCAGAGTCCGAACCTGCTTATTAAAATAATGCCCCTTGATTGTCTCACCTCCCTTGCAATCTGATTCCTGTGATCACCTCCCAAATGAGTCCTTGAACCCAATCGTTAACTGGGGTCGGCTTTGGGGAGGAACCAATCTCCGCACTCCCTCTCTACCTTGTCTCAGTAACGTGTACCCCTCCCTGTCTATTCCCCATCCACTTGGGACTGACTGCATTTCCATCTCTGTCAGTCTCTCTCCAGCTCTCTGTTCTCGATCCTCTTCCCTGGAACCCCTCAAGAGAGAGGATCCTTGGGGACACCTAAAGCGCAGGTGGCTCCCGCCATTCACACGCTCCCCTCAGCCGCAGGAGGCGCTGTGGAGCGGGGCTGCCTCCCAACTGGCCGCGGCTCCTAGCGTGCACCGCGCCGGGGCGTGGCCCGCGTGATGGGGCGGAGAGGGAGGCGACACGCTGCATGGGAGGTTCCGCCGGACTGCCGCCGGGGCCGGGCGGACCCTGGAAGGGCCATGGCAGAGCCGGTTCTGGTAAGAGGGGCCTCCTGAGCGGACGTCCAGATTCGGGGCGGGTCTTCGGGTTATGGTTCGGTGGGTAGGTATTCTGGGGTCTTTGCGGGGCGTCGGCGGACAGATGGAGCGGAGTTTGGGGGTCGCGTTAGGCTAGGGGTGTAGGATCTGGCCCTGGACGGAGCCGGTGACTGCCGCTCTAGGGGCTTGTCCGTGGACAAACACCTGAACAAAGCCGAGCGTGGGGCGGGCCCAGCTTGGGCCCGGGCGTGGCTGGAGGTGGACAAGAAGGACAGAAATAGGTTGGGGGCCGGCGATGGATGTTACAGTTCAACCAGCTTTGCATCATAGTTATTGAATTCACAAATATTTAACGTTCTGAATGGTCGAAATGATGTTGGCAGGGGCTTATATGTCAAAATTCATCCACTAAGGTGTCAAAGTTTGTGTTGAGTGTGAGAAGGAAGGATGATAATGTTGGAAAAAATGGAATAGGATATATAAACCTAAGAGTGCATAATATTTATGTTTTGTTGAAATCGAGTTTTAGAGGGCGTGGCCATTATTTTTATTAGGGTTCTGTATATAAACTTACATATTGAGCATTACTGCTTTTTGTTAAGAGAATTCATGGCATTATTAATTTTAAAATACCGTTAACAATCTCAATAAAAGACATAATTCCTAGTATTAAATATGGAAAACATATACAGTACCTTGATGGAGAAAATGATAAAGAAATGGGAGATATACTGTGCCTATAGGTGGGACTAAATATAAAAGAGAGAATACTTTTCTTCCAGGTAATGTATAAGTTTACTACAGTTTCATCAAAATGGCAGTAAGATTTTTGTGAACTTAGATGAACAGATTCTAAATTTCATTTGAAAAAAGAAAGGTAAAAAATGTTATTCTGAAAGAAAGAGCAAAGAAAGGGGAATTGCTCTAGAAGGTAAGACTTATTATACATTTGTGGAATTAATACAGTGCTGTTTTGTGTGGAGATAGACACAAGGGCATGAAAACCTAAAGAGATCCCAGAAGCAGACTGTCCAAAATTCACGTTTTTCCTGGGATCTCAGAGTGTGATCTTATTTAGAAATAGGGTTGTTACAGATGTAATAGGGTAAGATGAGATCATTCTGGCCTAGGTTGGGTTCTTAATTCAATATGACTGGTATTTTCATAAGAAGAGACTCAGAGACTCAGACACACAAAGGGAGAATGCCATGTGGCAGCAGAGGCAGAGATTGGAGTTAAGCAGCTTCAAATGAAGCAGTGCGGAGAGTGGACAGCCACCACCGAAAGCTAAGGGAAAGGCATGGAGCAGATTCTCCCCTAGCCTTCAGAGAGAATATGGCCCTGCTGACACCCTGATTTCAGACTTCTAGCCACCAGAACTATGAGAGAATAAATATTCATTGTTTTAAGCCACTTAGTCGGTGGTACTTGGTTACAGCAGCCCTAGGAAACCAATACAGAGAGAGACCTTCAAAAGCAGTGTTTGGGACAAGTGACTTTTCCATTTGAAAAGAAAAAAAAGAAACACTAGATCACTGCCATACACTATAAAAAAAATTACATTCCAGATAAATTAAAAATTAAACGTGAAAAGTAAAACTTAAGCTTTTGGAAGAAAATGTAGGATATCTTTGTAACGTCAATGTGGAAAAAATTTCTTAAAACACGAAAAGCAAAATGACTTAAAAGATGGATATATTTACATCAAAATCGAAAACTTCTATGCAGTGTAAGACAGAATAAATAAAATTAAAACATAAGACAGACTAGGAGAAAGCATTTGTAACTTAATGTAGTTAACAATCAATCTGTAAGTTACAAAGAGAAATCCTAGAAATAAAAGACAGATGGTAAAGTATATGAACAAGCCAGTCACAGGACTGAAAACAGTGAGTGGTCAATGGATAAAAGAATGGATTAAAAATTGTGACATTCAAACAGTGGAACACTATACAAAATTAAAATAAATCAGTTCTATGTGTATCAATATGGATAGATCTTAAGATGTTGAATGAAAAATGCAAGTTGCAGTATAATAAAGCATTTGTGTATAAAAGACAAAGCAGTATATATTATTTATAGATATGTGTGTGTTAAAAAATTTAAAACATGAACTGAAAGTTAAATACATTCATCATACTGTTTGGAAAGGAGGAGATTAGGACTGAGTATAAGAACAAGATACAAAAGGGGACCAAGGGACTTGAGTTTCATCTATCATATTCTGTTTCTTGAAAGAAAATTTGAAGAAAAAAATGTTAAATTTGTTAAATCAATGGTAAATACTAGGATACTTGTTATAATGTTCTCTGATTTTTTTTTTTTTGGATTTTTTAAACTTCTGAGAATGAAAGTAATAAGGATTTTGAGCATTTTTTTTTAAAATTCATTTTTATTGTTAGACTTATTGGGGTGACATCTGTTAGCAAGGATTACATAGGTTTCAGGCATACAATTCTACAGTGCATTGTCAACTTGATGTATAATAAGTTCACCACCTCATGTGACTTCTCTTTCCATCACCTTGTATTTAGCTTCCCCCCCTCCTCTCCCACCCCCTCCCCTTTCTCCCCTCCCTAACCCACTCGTCCCCAAATAAACATTAAACTATTGATTGTGTCCATGGGTTATTTGTTTGTTCATTTCTTTTTTTCTTTGCTTTCAGTTTTATATTCCGCATATGAGTGAAATCATGCAGTT
>PVJL010016468.1:0-20870 GCA_004026885.1 Lyroderma lyra
TCTCCCATGCACACCTCCCCCACGCACGCCTTTGGTACATGCCTCCCCCACGCACGCCTCCCCCACGCACGCCTCTGGTCCATGCCGCGCCGCCTCCAGCCCGCACTCACTGCCCCGAGCCCGGACACACGGCAGCCCTGCGGCCCACACGCGTGTTACTTACTGAGCGCCGGGCGTGGGGCCGACAGACATGAGTATGACGTGTCCCTGGGTCTCAAGAAGCTCACGTCCTGGGGACAGTGGCTGCTGTTGAGAAGGCGTCTGAACCTTCCCAGCACCAGTGGAGACAGCAGCAGGGTGTGATTTACAGGAAAGGAAATGGGGTCACACCCGTTGGGGGGTGCACCCCGTGACACAGCCACAAGCAGCAGACTTAGGGAAAGCCGGACTCCGGACCCACCACCGTTCCTCTGCCACCAGGCTCCGTCCTGGTGAGCCCAGCCCCCACCTGCCACCCCCGGGCATCACTGACCTGCACACAGGCTCGCACACGGAGTCTTGCACGTTGCGTGACTGGTCCTCTGGACCGTGTTCAGTGAAAGACCAGTTTGGGGGTTTGCCCCATACCCGGTGGGCCAGTGCTTTTGGGAAATACAGTAAAAATGAAAGGCTGAGAAAAGCCACCACGTCGTCAGGCAGGAAACACGTGTCCTGCTTACTTCACCTTCTCCTGGACCAGGACAGACAGGTTGGGGCTCAGTGGGACCACGTTGGCCTTAACGCACAGCCCACACGGAGACGCGCGTCTGAGAAAGTCAGGGCCGGAAGCCAGGACTCTGTGTGTCCCCCATGGACATGGAGGAGGGGGCACCTGCTTTCTAATCGCATCCTCTCCAGATTGCCGGTGGGGACTGCGTGCGGGCACTAGGCTACAGGCATACGGGACCCGGGGGACCTCGGGGCAAGACCGTGGGGGAGCGAGGCAGGGAGAAGACGGGGACCCGTGTTCGGCTGCTCTGGACTTCACGTGGCTTGGCCGGACGCCCCCTTCCCCGTGTCAGCCCCGCACTGTCTGCACCCCTGTGTGGAGCGGTCCAGGAGCCCGAGGCTGTGAGAGGGGCTTCCGGTGGGAAACCGGCCGCAGCAGACGCCACCCAGGCATCTCCTGGGAATTCCGTCCGAGGGCCTCTGGGCGCTTCCGTGGGTTCCATGGGCCAGGAGAAAGGGAGGGACGGGGTCCTGGACGGCCTTGGCTCACACTCTCCTCCTTCGCCCCCAGAAACCCGGACAAGGGCACCCAGTTCCTGATCTCGCGTGGCTTCATCCCCGACACCCCCATCGGAGTGGCCCACTTCCTGCTGCAGCGCAAGGGCCTCAGCCGGCAGATGATCGGCGAGTTCCTGGGCAACAGCAAGAAGCAGTTCAACCGCGACGTGCTGGAGTGAGTGCTCTCAGGGGTCCCCCCAACACCCAGCTCCCCTCCACCGCCCTCCCGCCCGCCTCACCTGCCCAGGACCTCCTAGGAGTCCTGGGACCTCAGCCGGGGGCCAGGACTCAGGGATAGGGGACGGGATCGGACACGTCACGGCCATTTCCCAGAAACCCTCACTCCAGCCGTAGCCCCTGACTGGCCGCGGGGCCTTTAGTGACCAGCCTCTTAGAAGGTCATTCGTTTATCGGTGACGGCAAACACGAGGCAGAAAAATGAAGGCAGTAGACTGAGGGGCTGAGAGCAGGAAAATGCGATGCATTCCACCGAGACAGCACGACGGCCCAAATCACAACAATCAAGGAAAAGGGGGAGGGGCCCGCCTTTGCTAGGGCTCAGTGCTGTCCCTGTGGCCTGGTGACAGTCTGTCGCTTCACGTCCACTCCCTGTCTGGAGCGCAGGGCAGGGGTGACTTCATGTGGGGCCGAGGGGCTGGGCAGAGAGGGGGCGAGGCCCCAGGAAGCCTGCCCCAGGCCCTGCCGCTCTCCTGATGCTCCTGCTCTCTCAGAACGGCAGGGACTCGGGTCCAGCTGACACGGGGACCTGGAACCCCATTCCTGCCTGTGACTTTCCGTCCACTCTCCTCTCTTCTCCCTCTGCCTCGGGCTCCCCTGTCCCTTCGTGGCCACTCCTGCTTGGGGGATGCCCCGAGGGAATCTCCGAAAGTAGAAGAGCGAGGTTTCTGGGCTCCCTCTTTTCCCTGCATCTGGTTCACCTCTCTGGCTGTTGTGCTGGCTTTGTCGCCTGTCCCTCCCGCAGCCGGGTGACTGGAGATGCTGTGCCCTGTCACTTTGTTCTTTGGGACCGCTCCACACCCCCTGGGTGACCTGCTTTGTCTCGGTGTCCTGGGGGCAGGGAGATGGCCCTGACTGTCGGCTCCGCCCCCTTCCGCCTCCCCAGTCCCCGGGTCGCCTGGCCCTGGCATTCTAACCCGCCAGGCCCACGTGGACCAGGAGCACTCGGGGTACAGGGTGCTTCTCCAGCCCAGGTCGTGCTGAGCTTGCATGGTGAGAACTCACTGCCGTGCTCCCTGGGAGACGGCGTGCGTGGCCGGAGGCTCAGAGCCCCCGGCTAGCGGGCAAGGCGGGTCAGGCCCGGGGTGTGGAGGGGCCGGAGAAGTGGCTGGGTCCTCCCTCTGCGCCTGGCTCTGCCCGGGACAGGCCGTGTGGCTTTCCCAAGTCTCTTCTCTAGGCCTTGGCTTCCTCATCTGTGAAGCAGGAGGGACCCTGAAGGTCACTCCCACTCCCGTGAGCCTGTCATCTGTCCCATTCCTCGGGGACTTACAGCGCACGGGCATCGTGCAGGCTCATTGGCCTGAAACAGGGAGGCCGTGCTTTGTCCGCCTGCAGGCGCGTCCCTGGGGCCCCAGGGCCATGACACCTGAGCTCCCCAGAGAACACGGTGACGGTCCGTCATTCATTCGGTCAGCACCGAGCGCCTCACGTGTGCGGGCCTGCCCCTCCCGTGTGTGAAGGTGGCATGGGGGAGGAATGGGCCCTCAGGGGACCGCCAGACCTAGCTGTCAAATGTGGAAGCGCAGAAAGGGCCGCAGGGGGCGGAGGAAGCTCCGGGGGCGTCGGGGGTCCGGGCTGCCTTGGGCCCTCGCACTTCATCCTGCAGCCACGCGGGCCCTGGGCTCCGAGGCCCTGGCCCATCCGGCCTCTGCCCACGACAGCTCCACAGAGAGGGGCCCGCGTCCCCCAAGCACTCTGTGCGCGGACCGCCTGGTTTCTGTCCCGCAGACGCCGCGGGGGGGAAAAGGACGGGGAGGCCGGCCGGGGAGGCCGGAAGAGGCAGGCGCTGGGGGCGGGCATTGCCCTGCCACTCAAACCCAAGGCCAGGGGCCCTTTCAGGAGCCTCTGCCCCTTCCTTACTGCCACCAGAGAGAAGGCACAAGGATAACGTCACGTGGTGCCATTTCGCCCGGGCCTGGAAGGCCTGTCCGGGAGGCTGTGCGCTCCCCTGCCCCCTCCCGGGGACATTCAGCAAGCCACATCCGTGTCGTACAGAGCTGTTTGCTGAATGAAGAGACATAAATCACGCATCCCCCGGGGACAAGACGACACAAGCCGCAGCCCGCTCCCAGCAGCAGACAGACAGGAAGGGGCGAGGCCCACAGCCAGGGAAGGGGAAAGCGGGGGACCCCCGTGTCCCTCACTCCACTCTCGTGCCTGTCGGGGACAGGAAGAGGGGCTGAGCAGAGTGGGCCCCCGTGCGGACCTGTGTCCCAGCGACCCGGGGCCGGCGACACGCCTGCAGAGCCAGGTGCTCGGGGCTCGCAGAAGCTGAGCTCCGCCTCCCCGCGCAGCCTGCTTCGCGGGCACCCAGGACCCTGTCACCCCGGCTCCTCCGGAGGCATTCCGAGGGTCCGAGCGGGTTCACCTGGGGGGTGTTCTGTGTCCTTAAGGAGAAACCAGCCTCCGTTTTCTCACCTGTCAGAGCAGGATCCGCGGACCCGCGCCACAGGAATTAGATTCCTCCATCCCTGAGGCACGCAGGTCCCTTAGAGGTGTGAGCTAGTTCTGTCACCGTCTTCCCCAGCCCCAACCCAGGGGGACCTCCGACGCCCCAGGTCTGTGTCCTGTCTGCTCCCTGGATGACGGGGACGTCCAGGCTGCTGCAGGAGGGGACCACACCCAGGGTCCTCCGAGTGCCCAGGAGTGCAGGGCAGGGGGATGGATGCACACGGCAGCCAGGGCTGGGACCCTCGGGGCTGGGACCCTCGGGGCTGGGACCCTCGGGGCTGGGACTCTTGGGGCTGCGACTCTCGGGGCTGGGACCCTCGGGGCTGGGACCCTCTCCCTCTTGGTTTCCACAGGCCAGCGGAGCGGGGTCGGTGCCGTGCCCACTGGGAGCGGTCTCCCTCCTGGCCCCGGGGGCGGGGGGTGTCTTCTCCAGCGTGACCCCATCTCGTGCCCGCGGGGTGCGCCCGTGCTGGCCCTGTCCCCGGCCGGGGATGAGCCCCCAGAAGGAGGTCTCTGGGCCCGCCTTTCCCCGCCGAGTCTGCTCCGCCCGTGCGAGGCGTGAGCGTGCCATTCTGGGTCCCCTTTCCTGATCGCATTTCTGCGGCGCCGCGTTGGCCCGCGTGTGACAGCTCAGGTCCGAGGACGCTGAGTGAGGAAGACGGAGTGTCCGTCAGGCTCGGGAGGCCGGAGGCTGCCGGGGAGGGGC
This sequence comes from Lyroderma lyra, assembly GCA_004026885.1. Lineage (NCBI taxonomy): Eukaryota > Metazoa > Chordata > Mammalia > Chiroptera > Megadermatidae > Lyroderma > Lyroderma lyra. The sequence goes on from PVJL010016468.1 coordinate 4,601, forward strand.
GGTGTGAGGCCGTGCTGCCCGCTGTGCTGCCCGCTGTGCTGCCTGTGGCCTCGGGACACGTCCACGGGCCATGGGGAGCCGGCGGGGGGCCCCGGCAGGCCCGTGTAGGTCTGGGGGAAGGCGGAGAGCGGCGCCTCGCCGTGGGGGTTCCACTGCTCTGACACGTGAGGCTGCCGTCACCCGGAGGAACCGGAGAGGGTCCCTTCGCACGAGTCATCTCAGGCTGTTATGGCATTGGCCTCTCACCTCTCGGGGCCCTTCCCGCCTCCCGAACCACCCGCCCTGCGAGGCTGCCGCGGGGAGCACCTCGTTTCCTGTTCCCAGCAGCGCCGTGAGGGGGCGAGAGAAGGGACAGAGAGGCGGGGTGGCGTGCCCACAGTCACAGACGTCACCGGGGGCCGAGGTCTGGTGCCAGGCAGAACGGCGCCATCTCCTGAGCCCGCTGCCCTGCCCCTGTGCCCCGTCCTGCCCTCATGCCCCCTCCTGCCCACGCACCCCATCCTGCCTGCGCACCCCGTCCTGCCCGCTCGCCCCCTCCTGCCCGCGCGCCCCCTCCTGCCTGCGCACCCCGTCCTGCCCCATCCTGCCTGCACACCTCATCTTGCCCCGTCCTGCCCCGTCCTGCCTGCGCACCCCCTCCTGCCTGTGCACCCCCTCCTGCCTGCACACCCCATCCTGCCCCGTCCTGCCCCGTCCTGCCTCCGTGCCCTACCCTGCCCTGTCCTGCCCCACCCTGCCCTGTCCTGCCCCATCCTGCCTCCGCGCCCCGTCCTGCCACCACACTTCTCCCCAAGAGAAGCCTGGTCCAAATGCCATGACAGTCCTTGGCGTCAGCCGTGGCATGAGGAGACCCCCGAGTCCAGCCGTCCCGTTCGAGCCAGGCAGAAGCCGAGGCCCGGAGAGAAGAAACGACCGGCCCCCTGACCAGCGGCAGAGGACCAGATCGGAACCCGGTCCTGGGCCCGCCTGGCCTCCACGGGCTGCGCTCCGACCCCCTGGTCTGGGAAGCAAGCAGCAGGCGGGGCTGGTTCCCACGGCCCCGGAAGTCCAGGCTGGGGTCCGTGCCCGCCCTCGGACGGATGCACCCTCTCCAGGGTCGGGGGCGCCATTGCAGGCCGAGGGGACGCCCGCGAGGGGACGCCCCCTCACACCTGTGCTGGAGGGAACGCCAACCCCTCACCCACCTGGCGCGTGGACTCGGACTCGGTCCCCAGGCGCCGAGCGAGCACTGTCACCCACTAAGCTCTGTGGTGCACGAGGCACTTGGCAGACGGCGTCACCCGTCCGCCCAGGAGGGGTTACGGGGCTCAGCTCCCTTCTGCAGATGGGGCAGGTGAGGCACAGCGGGCGCCGGACGGCTGAGCAGTAGGACCGGGATTCAGACCGAGGGCGTCGGACACCAGCGGCCTGACTTCCCGTCCCGCCCGCTCTCCCTGGCACAGAGCAGGGCTTCTCGGAGTGTGGCCCACGGAGCAGCCGGGACACCCGGTGGTGCTACCTGTTCTCAGAGTCCGGCCACACCCACTGAGTCAGACACTCTAGGGACAGCGATGTGCGTGTCCCCTGAGCCTGCCCGGGGACGATCCCGCTGCCCGCTGCAGTCTGAGACCCTCGGGCAAGTAGGGGCGCTGCTGGGCCCGGCACCAAGGCCATCTGAGGTCCCCACTCCGACCCCGGTGCGTTTGGGCGGTTCCGACGGGCGGCTTTGGGTTCCTTCCCCGTCCAGGGGTGGCCGGCAGGCCTGTCCTCCGAGGGCCCCTGCGTGGAGGCGCCCGTTCTCCTGCCATCTCGGGCACGCAGGCCGGTCCCTCCGCGTGGGCCTCCTTCCGCTGCTTTCTGGCCACCCCGAGCTTTCCCAGAGCGCCCTGACCTTTGGGGGGCACCGTGCCAGCTCCCGTAACTCCCGGCCGCGTGGGGATGTTTCGAAGCCACCGCTGCAGGAATACAAGCCGGGTTCCCGCGCGCAGTGGCCGGGGGCAGGCTCGTTCTCCGCCTGGCCACCCCGGGGACGTCCCTGCCCAGAGCTCAGGCCCCGCGCCTGCGGGGCGTGCACACCTCCTTCCGGTCCAGGACTTTGCTGCCCCTTCTGGCCGATTAGAAACCCGCAGCTCCTCCGCCTGCCAGGCAGGTCTTGCGATCGTAACAGTATAAATCGCGACATGAGGAAGCTGAGGTGACGAAGCCATCACAGACCCTTTAGATCTCCCCGCACCCCGATCGGCGCAAAGCCATGTCTGTGCGGCATTGTCCCTGCCTGCGAGGTGCAGGGGGCGTCCACGGGAGGTTCTCCCGGCCCCTGCGAGGTGCGGGCCGCAGCCCCCGCGCACGCCCACCGGGAAGAGGCCAGCCCGCGCGCCCGTCCGCACCCGCTGGGCTGGAAGCCGCCCCGTGAGCCCCGTCGCCCAGATCTCGTCGTCACTCACTCAGCTGACCTGCGCCCCACGCGGCCGCAGGGCTGGGACCCACAGGCCGCCTCCCTGGTGGCTTGTCCAGCGCTCGGGGCAGCTCTGATGGCTGTGCACAGCGGGCTCCCAGGCCCGGCCAGCCCAGGCCGCTGGGCTCAAGGTCCCCGCCGGTCACCGGGTCGGTCACTCACTTGGTCTTCCTGCAGCTGTGAGGTGGATTCCTGCACACAGCAGGGAGGCAGGGGGTTCGTGCACAGAGCCGGGTGGGAAGGCAGGCCGCTAAGTGTCAGGGCGCGGGGGGCTATGGCACTGGGGACAGAAGGTTGTCCGGGGCTCAGTGCAAGTCGCGGAGGGCTCCCGGAAGGACCGGTAACCAAACAGACACCTGCAAGGTTGGGGTCGCGCATTAGGGAGGCTGCAGGCCGGGAACCGGGGAAGCTAACGGGGGGCCTGGCACCCGCTTTCTGACAAGGATGTGGGAGCCCTTGGAAGAATACAAGCAGAGGAGCGAGGGACAGGACCCAGCGGGCGTCCTAGGAGGCAGGGAGGCTGTTGCCGTCACACCGCACACAGAAACGGGGCGCTGTCTCCGCAGTGGCCGCAGTCAGGGCAGAGGTCGGCGGGGCCCAGCAGCGTGGGGAAGCAGAAGGGCCTGGTGACCGAGAGGGCGGGGACGGAGGTGGCCAGGCCCCCGCTGCGCAGCCTCCTGAGATGCCGAGGGCTCGGGGCATTCCGTCGTTGCATCTGAGTGCTCAGAGGTTTGTGTTCCAGGCCCCGTACAGTCGTGCGTGCAAATTATTCTAAACAGACGTGGGGGAGGGAGACGCGCGTTTGGGGACATGAATCTGAAGAACTCCTCGAATCGGGCGTGGCCGAGTGTTTCCCGAGAAGTAGTTAAACCGGCAAATACCGGGTGGGGCATAAGCCGCGTGCGACCCGCCCTCTCCGCGCCGAGAGGCGCGCACACAGCCCGCGGTCCTGTGAGCGTCGCCCGTGGCCGGCATCCGGCCCGGAGCACCCGGGTGGATGCCACGGGCAGCACTGGGACAGGGGCCGGTCACGTTCCACGCAGAGCAAACGGAGGGTCACCGACCTGCGTGCTGAAGGCGGTCTCGGATAAACGGTACGGATCGAGCAGAAAGCAAGCTAACCGTTCACAGTCGGTGACTCACGAGGATAGGGGCAGGAGGTGTCAGCGTGCAGTCACACTTTACAGCCACTGGAATGGGGCAGGCCCCCGAGAGGCAAGTTGTTACGAGGAAGACGAGGCCCAGTGGCCGGCAGGAGAAGGCGGAGGGGCACCCCCGGAGAGGGGCGGGGAACCTGGGACAGGGTGATGTGATGAAAGCAAGAGGGAGGGGGGTTTTAAGAAGGGAGTGATGGACCACAGTGACGCTACCAAGAGGCCAGTGGGACGAGGACAGAAGTGGGAGCCGTGGGACTTGGCGGTGTGGATGGACGGCGGGCAGTAGCGGCTTGGCGGGCGTGGGCTGACGAGCGCGTGGGGTTGAGGGGGTGGCGACGGCACGCTGGGGGCTGCCTTCTAGAAGCTTCTCTATAGAGAAGAGGAAGAGGGGTCAAGGCAGGGTTTTAATTTGTAAAATAAGAAGGACAATGCCTCCAATCTAGGGCGACGGAAAGAGAACCGACTGGGTGGTGACCCTCTAAGACACAGACGATGCACCGTGCAAGGGTACCCCCAGAACCTGTGTAATGTTTACTCACCAAGGTCACCCCGACGGATTTAACAAGAACAAAATAAGGAAGCCCAGAACGTAGGCGCTGATGCGAAGCATGCAGCAGAGGGCGGAAAATGGACACTGTGTGGAAGGACATCTCACACGTGGCCACGTCATGCACACATTTTGAATTTTCGGTCAAAAACAAAAATCAAATGTTTTTCATAAAAATTGGGTAAGTGCATAATTAAGAGAAAAATATATTTTCAGTGATGTAGTGGTTTTCTTTTTTCACCTGGGGGTGACAGAACTTTAAAAATCAATATATTCTGGAACCGTCCGTAGCGTAGGTATTGATTCGCGTTTCCTTAGAAATTACGTCCCACGGAAACACGAGGGCTGTCCCGAGCCAACGCAGCCGTACGTGTCGCCGTGTCTCACGTGACGTGGCCGGACACTCTCCGGACAGCCCTCGTGTGGACAGGACACATCCACGTACAAAACGGACACAGGCTGGACATTCGGGGCTTCATGGTCTGACACCGAAGTCCCTGTGCCCCTCCAGCACCCGTGTCCACCCGTCATCGCGTCGTCTTAAAAGGCAGGCCCCTGGGGTGGGGGTCCCCTGGTGGTGCGGTGGCCGGGCTTTGGCCTGGGTTCGATTCCCGCTCAGGGAACGCCCCGGCCCATGGGCTCCAGCCAGAGGCAGCGGTGACCCTGCCCCCCACCTCCCACGCCTCCCCTGTCACCTGGCCCCGCCCGTCCTCCCTCCAAGATGAGTCTCAGGTCATGTGTTCCACGTGTCCCCAGCGCTCCCCTGCTAGCCCACGCCCATCGCGCCTCGCGCAGCCCCACATTTCCGGTTTGCTCTCTCCCCAGCAGCCAGGGCAGCCGTCTCCCCGCTGCGGCTGGTCCCCTCCTCCATTGGACCCCCCGTCCAGTCCTGGCGAACCCACAGGCCTCCCACTGCCCAGGCCCCAGCCCGCCGTTCCCCGTCCTCCCCCTCCCACCCTGCACTGCAGCCTCCCTGCCCCCCAACCCCGGGTCCTTGAACACCCTTCCCTGCCACAGCGCCCTGGCCCGCACTGTCCCCTGCAGGCCAGGTCCCTTGGGAGCCTTGCCTTCCTCGGGCGTAATAACATGACACGGTGACAGTGTGGCCCCAGAGGGGGAAGGCGAAGCCCCTCACACTTAGGCACTGGAACAACACTCGGGTCACGAGAGTGCAGAAGGGGCTCCCCCACGGGTGTTAGCACCCCCACACACACCAGAGCAGTGGGGGCCCGGACCTCCCCAGCCGGACAGACCGAGACCTGTCCCCTGGCTGCGGGGACATGGAGCAGACCCCCACCCCCCGGTGGTCTCAGTGTTGCCTTCTGTAAAACGGGAGATTATACACCAGAAAACACCACCCAGAAACATGTGTTTTTCACCTTGAACGTGACCGAGGCAGCTGTGTCGGCGGTCCTGGGGGGGTGGGCAGCAGGACGGGGTGGGACGCTGTCGGCCGTCTGTCCCCACGGATTCCAGCAGGGCACAGAAAGGCGGCGAGGGGGCATTTTCCAGGGCAAGGGCGAGGAGAGGGGAGACAGGTCAAGGTAAAGGCCAAGCTCGTACTTAGGGGGCGGGGAATCACGCAGTGGGGAGGGGGCAAGGACTGTGGGTGACGGATCTGCGGAGAGGAGGAGCTCCGTCTCCCGGGGGCGGAAGGGCGCCCTCCCACCGTGCAACGCGGTTTCCTCCGCCCCAGCGCGGCGTTTTGCAGAAAACGGTGCGATTTTGTTGTCCTGGGGTCTGAGGACCCCGGAGCCCAGCTGCCTATCAAACGCGCAGCAGTTGGGGGAGTGGGGGAGGCACGGAATCTGACGTGTGCGCATGCGTGTGGTGGGGTCTGCATCTGTGTGCACGCCCCTCGGCCCCTCCCTCACCACCTCCCCCCCGAGAGCTGGCAGGACACGCGTGTCCCCGGAGCTGCTGAGCTGTCCTTTTAAAAGCCTCCCCGTGGGCCCACCCGCGCTGCCCGCGCTCAGCGGCTGGTCTGCATTGCGGGGAGAGGCTGGGAGGCGGCCCGGCCTGGCCTCGCCTCCCGCCGTCCTCCTGCAGGCCGGGGGCGGCCCGTTGGAACGAGGGGTCCTCACAGGTGCGGGGCGTGGGGCCCTCCTGTCCCACACCCAGGTGTGCGCCCCGGGAGTCCTCCCCAGCCCATGGCCGGGCCGGGGTTGATGGATTCGCTCCCCCCACTCCGTGGGCTGCATCTCCCATCCCAGCCCTGGACTCTCGGGGTGCGGGCTCATCACGGGAGCTTTTAGCTGCAGTCCCAGCGAGCGCGTGAGCAGGCAGCATGTCCCCTGAGCGCAGGGGCTGGAAACTAGGCCACCGAGCTTGGCTGAGCAGATCCCACCCCTCCCAGCCACTCCCTGCCTCCTGTCCCCTCCCCGCAGTGCCTGGGCCTTCCGGGCACCCCTCCTCCTTGTGGGGTGAGGCCTGGTCTGGGGCCCTGGGGCAGAGAACACACGCACAGAGGCTCAGGGAGGGGCACCGATGAGGGACACGAGATGCCAGGACCTCAGGGTCAGGGCCCCGCAGGGAGTAGGCAGGCGGACTGATGGGGCAAGAGGACCAAGAGTTATGCTGGGGTCCCCCAGGGAGCAGGCCTCCTGGTCAAGGGTGGCCTGGCTGGGGTCCAGTGCCCTCGCCCTTGGCCTTGCAGGAGTCAGGGTGGGGGTCCTTGGGGTGAGAGGCTGCAATGTGGCTCGCCCACCCCACCCCACTCCATGCCCAGGCCCACTCAGCCCAGCCTTTAATTTGTGCCCCCCCGCCCCCCAATGGCCTCTGTCATTGGCGCCTTCATGGTCTCCTCTCTTCCTGTCCCGTCTCCCTGCACTGGGTCACCTCCTCTGGACAGATGGTGTCCCTATAGGACTCGGTTGTGCTGGATTCATGACTCCTGACTGACAGGGACATGCAGGTGTAGCCCAGGGACAATGCCCTCAGAGGGAGGGGCTCAGGGAGGAGGGGACAGGAGCTGCCAAGACATCAGGCTGGACCTGGGGGACCCTACTCCCCAGCGGGTCATCCTCCATGCTCAGACGCTGGCATTGCCTGTCGCACTCATGCTTGGGACACATTCTTGCCACCCCCTCACGGCCCTGGCCTTTCTCACCCACTTGCTATCCGCTATCCACAAAGAGGACGGGCTCCCTGCCCTGGGGGTTCAGCGGGGAGCCCCTGCCAGCCCTTCCCTCTGGGAGTCTGCAGTGACACTCTCCCCACCTTGGTCTCCCTGAAGGAGTCGGGGAGGCAGCCCCCACAGACCGCCAGGCCCCCGACCACCACCACATGAGGTCTCCCTTTGCTTTGGCCTCAGAACTGGCAACAGAGCCCGGGGTGGGGTGGGGGGAGCTGGGACCCGGCTCGGGAGCTGGGCGATGGCGGAGGCAGGGCTGCCGGTTCCGAGTCCCTCCGGTGCTGGGCCCTGAGCCGCAGGCTGGGCTCGGGGGCGTGAGGCGGCGCAGCATTTCAGGGGGCTGTCGGAGCGGGAGTGGGCCACGCACCCCCGAGGGCAGCGAGGGGCGGGGGTGCCGTGGCCGGGAGAGAGGCGAGTGGACCCGGCGCAGGTGCAGAGCGGGCGGGGTCGGCTGTGCAGCCTTGTTGGCCCCTGGGAGCTTCTGCGGCCCTGGGCAGCACTGGGCCTGCGGCTCCGCCCCTGGGGACAGGCTGGGGGGGCCCTGTGTCCCCGGGGGTGTGGAGGGGAAGGCAGGATGGGGTGGGCCAGACCTCGGGGGAGCAGGCCGGGTGGGGGCGACCGCTCCGTGACCCCCTTCCTCCTCCCCTCGCACACTGCAAGGTGACATCCAGGGGCCGGCTCTCCAGCATGAGGGGTGGCCTTCCAGACCGGGAAGGGTCCCCGGAGGGCACATCTCTGACCTCCTCCCTTCCCAGAGGAGGGGACTGGGGCTCCGGGAGGTGGGTCTGTGAACCCAAGTCACGAGAAGTTCCAGAGCTGGCTCCGGCCCAGAGTCTGGCTGCATTTTTCACACGGTCCCCTCCCTGGTTAGGCCGGTCTGTCATTTCTCTCGATGGCCACGGGCACCCCTGAGAGCTGGCGTCCCTTGGCTGCAAAGGCAGAACTGGGCTGGGGGTGGGGGGCATGCAGGAGGCTGTTCGGCACCTCGAAACCCAAACGGGGCTGCGGAAGGGCAGCTGGGAGACCGGCAGGTTGCCAAGAGGCCTCTGACCTCACGCCTTCGCTGGGCTCGGAGAGGCTCTGAGGTCCAGGGCCAAGTGCTTGGGCTTTGGAAGGTCAGCCTCCTGCGGGCTCCGTGGCCTTGGCCTGGCGATGACAGTCACCTCACGGCCATTGCGTTAGAGGACGGTGTGAGAAAGGGTCTCTTAGGTGGTTAGGGGAGACCCCTGGGGCTGAGGCCGAAGGCCTGGGCCGGGGGAGGGGGGGGCCCAGGGACCGAAGCCCCTCCCCACGTGCAGCAGGGGGGCCCTGCAGCCAGGGCGGCTGCCCCGCACCCCTGGGCGCCAGTGCGGGGAGGCATCCCGGCCCTCCCGCCTCACGGCCCTCCCCCGCCCACCGCCCGCAGCTGCGTGGTGGACGAGATGGACTTCTCCGCCATGGAGCTGGACGAGGCCCTGCGCAAGTTCCAGGCGCACATCCGCGTGCAGGGGGAGGCGCAGAAGGTGGAGCGGCTCATCGAGGCCTTCAGGTAGTAGCAGCGACTTCTGCGGGCCCCTCCCACTGGGGCAGGGTGCAGGCGCGCTCCCGGGGCCAGGGGGATGCGAGGTGCTGGGGGGTCTCTGCGGGCTGGGGGAGCACCCTGGGGAGGCTGGAGGCCGGTGCTGGACAGAAAGGAGGGGAGAGAGGGACAGACTCCCTAGACCCCCCCGAGCTCTCCACGCTGCAGCGGCGCCGGGCCCTGCGGTGGACTGCACGCACCTCACCCCCAGCCAGGACACCTCCCCTCGCAGCCCCCCACTGCTGGACCTGGGGGTGGGGGAGGCGCCTCAGCCGCTGCTCTGTGCCCCCCGCCCCCAGCCAGCGCTACTGCATGTGCAACCCCGAGGTGGTGCAGCAGTTCCACAACCCCGACACCATCTTCATCCTGGCCTTCGCCATCATCCTCCTCAACACCGACATGTACAGCCCCAACATCAAGCCGGACCGGAAGATGATGCTGGAGGACTTCATCCGCAACTTGCGCGGTGAGGGGCGCCGGCCACGGGGGGGGGGGGGGGGGGGGGGGGGGGGGGGGGGGGGGGGGGGGGGGGGGGGGGGGGGGGGGGGGGCGGGGCGGGGACGGGGAGGGCCGCGGTAGGGACCCGCTGGCTGGGTGTGGAGAGAGGCAGGAGGCCTGGGGCGCGGAGGGCCTGGTCCCCGAGCGGCAGGCAAGGCGGCTGGACGTGCATGTCGGGGCCGCACGAGGGCCGCCCCGGGGCCAGCTGAGGAGTGTGCCCTCGCTTTAACGGATGTGGGGAGCCAGCCGTGGAAGGCTCTGGATCAGAAACAGGGCGCCCTCGCGGCCTCTGCCCGGGGCGTCGTCTGGTTCCCGGCTGCAGGCCGCTGAGCCCTCCCTGCCCACCGCCCTGCCCACGCCTCAGGGGTGGACGACGGCGCGGACATCCCGAGGGAGCTGGTGGTCGGCATCTACGAACGGATCCAGCAGAAGGAGCTCAAGTCCAACGAGGACCACGTCACCTACGTCACCAAGGTGGAGAAGTCCATCGTGGGCATGAAGACCGTGAGTGCCCACTGCTGGCCCCATTCACCCTGCAGGGGCTGCGCCCTGCGCTGTGCCCGCTAGGCCCCCCACCTCCCGTCCCCCATTCCTGTCTCCCCAGCATCTCCCACTCTCCTCCCTGCCTTTCAGAGATGCTTTCCTGCCCCTCGTGGTCGCCGTGTCCCCCCTCTGCGCCGCTCGCTGCACCCGCCCTCGTCCTCGTCACCTCCTGCTCTGAGCGGCTGGGGCACGACCCTGGGACAGACTGTCCCCAGGAGCAGGTGGGGACAAGGACAGGACAGGCAGCAGGCTCACGCAGGCTCTAGACTAGGGGGTCTCAAGCCACAGGGGTGCCCCTCTGCTGTGACTCGTGTTGCAGGAACTCGGCGCCACATCTGCACTGGTTGTAGGGTGAGCGTTCTGCTTTCAGGGGCACAGAGGGTCTTCGGTCCCTAACATGAAGGGTGTGAGCGGCCTCGGGGGTCCGTCTCCAGGCCCTTGTCCCGGAGCCGCTGACCCAGGGCCAGTTGAAGGACCTTCTCTGAGGCTGGGAATGGGGTGCTGTGCTGGGGGCCGGGGGGCGCGCCCTGCTGAGCACGTGCCCCCCCCAGGTGCTGTCTGTGCCGCACCGCCGCCTGGTCTGCTGCAGCCGGCTCTTCGAGGTGACAGATGTCAACAAGCTGCAGAAGCAGGCGGCGCACCAGAGGGAGGTGTTCCTCTTCAATGACCTGCTGGTGGTGAGCCTGAGCGGGGACCCCAAAAAGGGACACGGGGGGCCCTCCCTGACGTCACGCCGCGTGCTGCATACCGGGGGGCCCGCCGACCACTTGCACATCACGGGGGTGAGGCAGCTCGGGTGGACGGCACCGAGAGGCCGGGGTCAGTCATGCTCCCACAGTCACGGTGGAGACGAACTAGAGCCCGGCCCCGCCTGCCGTGACGTCGGGCACCTGGATGCACTTCGTGCCCCGCAGCTGGGGGAGCGGCCGTGGGGGGCCAGGGAGGGGCTTTGAAAGCAGGTGTCCATCCCACAAATGTTTAATGAGTGTCCCCCGTGTGCCAGGCATTGTTCTAAGTGCTGGGGAGCGTTTAGGGGTGTCTCGGAGAAAGGGGTGGGGGAATTCTTTTTAAGAATTAAGGAAATAAGCGAACAAGATTCTCTTAAATCGAGAGGAAGGTGCTACGAAGAGAGTAAGCCAGGTGGCAGGGTGCAGAGCGGCTGGCGTTCAGGGAGAAAGTTTTGTTTACTTTGCTTTTGTTTGTGTTTCCAATGGGGCGGGCAGGGAAGGAGTCTCTAAGGAGGGGACATCTGAGTTAAGATCTAGGTCACGGGAGTCAGCCAGCCACACCGAAAGCTGAGGGAGAGGTGTGGACCGGGCACAGCACGTGCAAAGGGCCCGCGGTGCACCGAGCCTGCCCTGTTCAAGCTACAGCAAGGAGGGCAGGTGCTTGAGCCACTGCAGGGTTTTATGCAGCGAGAAACAGAACCAGAACCCCCAAACGCCCGTTTTTGTACTGTGTGTGTGTGTGTGTGTGTGTGTGTGTGTGCAGGGTGCTCCTGCCGGTCCCTGGGGCACGCACACACAGGCGTGTGCACACGCGGGGACAGCCGTCAGTGCCCCTCTCTCTCCCCCTCTCCGGGACAGATTCTCAAACTCTGCCCCAAGAAGAAGAGCTCCTCCACGTACACCTTCTGCAAGTCGGTCGGCCTGCTGGGCATGCAGTTCCACCTCTTCGAGAACGAGTGTGAGTGGCGGCGGCGGCCGGGGGCGCGCTGGGGGCTGTGGGAAGGGCGGAGGGGCCGGCGTGCGGGGCTCACGGCGCCCGGGGCTGGGTCCGGCTTCCAGACTACTCTCACGGCATCACGCTGCTGAGCCCGCTGTCCGGCTCCGAGAGGAAGCAGGCGCTGCACTTCTGCGCCCTGGGCTCGGACGAGATGCACAAGTTCGTGGAGGACCTGAAGGAGTCCATCGCGGAGGTGACCGAGCTGGAGCAGATCCGGATGGAGTGTAAGGACCCCCGGGCTCCCCGAGGGGGGCTAGGGGGGAGGCCGGGCCCGCTCCCAGCCGGCTGCTGTGGCCACACGTGACTGACCCCGTCCTCCACTCCGGGGCGAGTGCGGGGCGAGCCAAGGGCCCCCCGGCCGCCCCGTCCCCAGCCCACTGCCCCGCCGCAGCCCCGCCTGGGTGCCCGCTCTTCGTGTCCCTCACACGTTACCCTTCCGGCCGTCATCGCTTCCGGAAGAGCCCATGCCGGGTCCCCCGCGACCCGTCGCCGTGGCCTGGCCTTTCTGTCCCCCTGGGGAACGCCTTGGTCCTGGATGGTTCCAGTCCCGGCATTTCGGCAGGCACGTCCGGAGGTTACCCGGTTGCTTTTCGGTGCCTCTGCCTGCCACCGTCGGGGCCCTGCGGGTCACCTCTCGGAGCAGCAAGTGCGGACGGCCGCGGGAGTAAGCCCGCACACGGCGGGGACGCAGGGCTGCCCTCGCCGGCCGCCGAGTCGGAAGCGTTTCTAGACCCATCGGGCAGCAGCCGGGGCCGCGCGAGTTCTGGAGCAGGGGGCCAGGGGGACACAGTGGGGCTTCTAACTGATGTTTGGGGGTCACCTGTCACGTGCTGGCCAGCTGGTTCATGTCCCGCTCATGCTGACAGCGATGCCGTGGAGTAGGTGGTTGTCCCCAAGTGACAGGTGAGGCTCAGAGGGGTTGAGGGGTGCAGCCTGGGGGCGGCGCGCGCGTCTCCCTTGGGACCCGCATGGCCCTGCTCTGACGGAGAAGAGCTTTCGTTATAGTTTCCTCAGAAAATCACAAAATCGGGTTAAAACGGAAACCCGCCAGAACAGACTCTAACAGGTAAGAGCTTGGGGGCGGGGGTGTCGAGGTCCCCTTCTGTGCTCCGATGACACACTTGCACAGTAGCAGAGGCCTTTCGAGGTCCGGGCTGGTCACTCAGAGATGCCTGTTGACCTCGAACATTCTCGAGGACACACCCTGAGATGGCATCACGTCTCATTGTCAGAATGTCCCAGATGGCTCCACGGTGCCAGAATGGAGAGGCAAATGTCCCCTCCTGCTGTTCAGGGGGCAGGAGAGCCCGGAGGGGGGCTCACGTCGGCCTCTCATTGTCCAGACGGAGAGGAAGGCGGGGAGCGGCTGAGGAAGGGTGCAGGGCCCGTCAGGAGCAGGGAGAAGAGGGGGGAGGAGACAGTGAAAACCAGCAACAGCCCCCGTTTATGAGGGGGACCCCAAAAATGGAACGATCTCCTGGAGAGCCCCTGGTAGCACAGGCTTCCCCACTGGGAGAGTGTTCTAGAACCCGTCTGCATCCGGGCACCAGCGGGTGTGGTGGGGAGAGGCTGCGTGCGGCGTCCGTGACTGTTTTGGAGACTCTGTCACCGCGTTTGCCCATTGCATGACGGGTGACACGGACACCGTGCAGCGTGACAGCGCTCCTGCCCGCCCCGCGCTGAGTGCTCAGCAGGTTTGGACCAAAAACGGCCTGACCCCCGTGCCCACCCTCCCTGGTCACCTGATATCATCCCAAATGGCTTTTTTTTTTCGTTTCCTGGGATGAAAAAGTCCTCAAAGGGACGTGTTTTGCCGATGTGGAGGAGGTGACACAAAAAACGGCAGGAGCCCTAAAAGGCGTCAATGTGGACGAGTTCAGAAACGGTTTGGAGCCGTGGGAGAAGCGTCAGGACAGGCGCACCACCCCCAGCGGAGAGTCCTTTGGGTGCCTGAAGGTTAAACATGGGAGAATAAATGCAATTTTCTAAATGAACTCTGGGGTGTTTGGGCCCCCCACATTGAGCGCCGATCTCGTGCCCAGCGCTGCTGGGCCTGTTGGGCCCCTCCGTTCTCGCCACAACGTGCCATGAGGTGGGTGGCGCGGCCCTCTTACGCATAAGGACGCGGAGTCTCACGGAGCGGAAGGGAGTCGTCCCTGTCCACGCCGTCGCAATGGAAGGTGACCGGCCTCCAGCCCTCGGCCACCTCGCCAGCGACATGCACGCCTCCGAAGCCCGGCGAGGCCCTCTGCGGGGACAGGGACAACACGAGCGCAGGAGAGATGTTTCGTGTGGATGGATGGTGTGACTCAGGCAGTCGGGACAAATGGCTTTGGTCTGGGGGGTGTGGTCTGGTGTCTCCCAGACTATAGACAAGCAGAGAGGCAGAAAACGGGGCCCAGGAGACGAGCTTGGAGTTATGGCTCCCGGAGAAGAACGGCTGGAGGAGTGACTTAATCAGGCCTGTCATCGCTCCACAGATGGGGACCGGCAGTTCTCCAGCAGGGCTGAGAGAAGGGACAGTCTAGTGACAGAAATCCAAGCCAGATGCCCCGGCCGCATGGGCCCCGCGGCACCTGCAGGCCCTCGGGCACGTGGGACCCCCTGCCGGGGATGGCACCACCGGCTGGGGGGGGCTCGGTCCAGTGGGGAGCACGGTGCGCAGGCCACATGTCACCAGCCATGGCTGTCTGCTGTGCCGTGCGATTCTCAGACATCGTCACAAAAGCATTAGCATCCAGGAGGCTGCGTTAGCCGGACTCGGGCCTCGGCTCAGTCTCAGGCAACATCGGCTCCGGTCGCTGGAGTTCTGGTTAACGGAGAGCCTGTTGATCTGGCATCTGCCATCTGCATGGGTGACGGGTGACGGAGCCACTGCTGTCCCTCCAGTGAGACATGGAGAAGTGAGACCACCGCCCACAGCTAGGGAGCAGCAGAGCCAGGATGCAGATCCCTCAGCCCTCCTCCTGCTGCCCCTGACGCTCCGGCAGGCACCGCCACCCCACGGGCAGGTCCAGAACTGGGGCGCTCGGGGGGAACCTGCCATGGAGTGGACTGCCAGACCCGGAGGCCCGGTCTGGAGCACGTGTTAGGGATGTGTCCCTGCCCTGCTCTCTCTGTGTCCTCATTGCTTTGTCACCTCTGCGTGGCTGAGGCGAGGGGTCCTGCCTGCTCACGAGCCTCTCCAATCCCCAGGGGAGCTGGAGAAGCAGCAGGGGGTGAAGACGCTCTCCTTCAAGTCCGGGGGAACCCAGGTGGACCCACCATCGAAGCAGGGATCGCCGACAGGTGAGCCTGGGCCCTGGGGTGTCAAACCCCGGACCCACAGAGTCGGGGCCCAGGCCATGAGGGAGCCACTCACTGGCCCTGGGCTTGGGTTCCTGGGAGATCGGGGTGAGGGGGCGCTCATTCTCATGGTTCTTCCTGCTGAGGAGCGCCAGCCTTGATCTCGGGGGGCCTTTGTTGTGGGAGGGAGGAGGTAGAGAGACTGCATCCAGCCCTGGGGTCCCAGGGAAACAGCATTGCTCACCCTGCAGGAGTCAGGCCAGGAGTCCCAATAATCCTGTCCTGGGGGAAGCCGCCTGTCCCCCAAGCCTGGGCTCTCTGAACGCCGCTGGTCCCTGGGGGCTGATTGAATGACGTCATCTCTCCAGACGAACAAAGCCCAGCTCCACCCCCTGCTCCCCCTTTGGCTAGTTCCCTAGCCCTGCTTGCTTCCTCCCATGGACACCCTCCTCCCTCACGCCCCTCACCTCCCCTTCCCCCACCTGCTGGCCCCAAATGAAAAAGAACCTGAGACGACAGCCCGGTCCCCACGAAACCCCAGCAGGGCTGCGGGCTCATGAGCTAACGCGGGCATTCGTTCAGACACGTCACCAACGCTGGCTCAGGGCCTTCGGCGTGCCCGCGCCGAGCACCGCAAAGCCACAGTGGGCTTCGTGCTGGTCCCCAACCCTCAGTGACACCAGGACGCCAGGATTGCGCTGACAGATGTGACTCGCTGTGCAGGCAGGACCTAGGGTCCCGCCGGCCATCGTGTGTCCCTCATTCTCCCGGCTGTCCGGTGGGCCACAGCCCCTGGGTGTCTGTCGGGGCGCAGCACTTGGGTCGCTGCTCGTTCTCCCAGATGTTTTGGCCCCGGAGCCACGTCTCTACAGTGCTGGCAGGTGCCTCTGCGTGGGGTGCTTCTTGGCCCCAAACCCTGGCCCCGCTCCCTCCTGTGCTGCAGAGCACAGGCTGGGAAGTGGCACCCCCAGGGAGTGTGAGAACTCAGAGGGGCTCCAGCAGAGGGCCCCTCAGATACCTGCGGGGCAGAGGGTGACGGAGCCAGGAAAAGTCGTCAGCCTGTCCTTGGGGGTCCACAGGGCCCCCTGGTGACCCCGGTAGCAATCACAGGGCCCTGTGGGGAGGTCCCTGCTCACCGGATCCTCACCTTGGCTGAGCAGCAGGGACAGGGACAGAAAAGACACGCAGCGCCTCCCGCAAGGAGCCTGTGTCTGCAGGAGACAGTAGCCCCGTGTCCACACCCCATGGAGCCCCCCAATGCCAGCTCCTAACCAGCGTGCCCAGTCCACGGTGGGAAGGCTTCGGATGTGGTGGAAATTGGGCTCAGCGACGCTCAGGGTAGAAAGAAATGTCAGAGATCTGGTCTGTGGAGGCCCAGAGAGGTTAACCC
>PVJL010016469.1:0-20880 GCA_004026885.1 Lyroderma lyra
CTTTAAGATGATGGCTTGGGACTTCTATGGAGAGCTCCCTGCTTGTCTCACTGCAGACACAGGACTCTCGCAGCCCCAACTGGCCAAAAACAAGGGTTCTGGATGTTTCTGCCTCTGCAGGGGGTATAGCCTCTTAGAGGACATTTAAAAGAGGTTTTGCATATTTAAAAATCTCTCATTTATAGGTCATTCTTGCCATTTAACTCTGTAATTGCCTTCTCCTGCATTTAGGGACTTAAATGTTACTGCCCGTCTCCAGGGAGGAGCAGAGGAAGGCTCAAATCACAGCCTCTGGAATTGGAGGAGCAGAAAAGACAAAAGCCACCACATTCAAGAGATATTTAGAAAGTAGAATGTGCAGAACCTGATTAGTTTGTGTGGTGGGTTGAATGATGTGTGCTGTGAACAGAATTGTGTCCCGTCCACCCCACCCCACCCCAATTTGCATGTTGAAGCCCTGACCTCCAGTGTGATGGGTTCGGAGGTGGGGCAGGTGTGGAGTGATCAGACGGGCTCCAGAGTGGAGGTCCTCATGACGGCATTAGTGCTCTCATAAGAAAATTCACCCGGAGAGCTTGCTTCTTCTCTGTCTCTCCCCGTGATGTGAGGACACAGTGAGGTGGCCATCTGCAAGCCAGCAAGAGAGCTCTCACCAGACACCAAATCTGTCAGCACCTTGATCTTGGACTTCCCAGATTGCAGAACTGTGACAAATACATTCTGTTGTTTAAAGCACCCCGTCTGGGGTATTTTTGTTATGGCAGCCCAAACAGACTAAGACAGTGTTCCCCCGAAAGCTATGTCCACCTGGAACCTCACATGTGACCTTATTTGCAATAATGGCCTTTGCAAACATCATTAAGGTAAAGAACTCGGCCGTCCTGGGTTGGAGGAGATCCTACAGGCAAAGGTGAATATCCTCATAAGAGACAGACAAGGGGGGGACACACAGAGACTCAGGAAGAGGCCCTGTGAGGACAGAGGCAGAGGTTGGCAATGCAGCCACAAACAAGGAATGCCGGGAGCCACCGAAACTGGACGAAGTGAGGAGAGATCCCTACCATTCAGCAGACACACACGTGAACTTCAGAGCATCATGGTGAGTGACAGAAGCCAGACACAAGGCCACATATTGTATGATGCCATTTATATGAAATTTCTAGAAAAGGCAGAATTACAGAAACAGTGGTCGCCCGGGGCCAGAGCTGGGAGGAGGGACCGATGTGAACAGGGATGCGGGCGGTTTGGGGGCCGACGGAAATGCTCACAAACTGGACTGCGGCCTTGTTCACAGCTGTACGCATTTATGAAACATCATCAAACTGTACTGTTGTTGCAATGGGTAGGTTTTACCGTATGTCAGTTATATCTCAATGAAACTGCTTTAAACTTCAAATCAAGTAGCTCATTCCAGATGTTTGAAAAAAGTAACAACTCTAAAAAATGCAGGTGAAAATGATTAAAGAGAAGAACAGAATTGAGAAACAAAAAAAAAAAAACAGTAACACTAATACCATTAAGAGCTGATTCCTTTAGTAAGAAAGAAATAAAATGGATAAACCATGCACTACCCTAATAAAGAAATAAAGGAGAAAAAATATACAAAGTAAAGATTGTGAATGGAGTAACATTACATACAGAGGGAAGCAAGAGATAGTTGCTCAATTCCTCTCTCTGCTCAAATCTGTGCAAATTTGAAAATCTTGACCAAATGAATGATTTTCTAGGAAAACAGAAATGACCAAAACTGATCCCAAAAGAGATTCTAAAACTTTCTCAGAAACCACCAGTTACCATAGCAGATGCTGAAAATCTCGCTGGAGTCACCCACCCAGGGAAGCATCTGCCTCAGACAGTGTCCGAGGTGAGTCCTACCGCATTGTTACTGATGAGACCATTTTCATGCTGCTTGAGGGCATGGGGAAAGAAGAAGACGTCTCGATTTTTCTAGTAGGTCGAGATAACCTCACCTGGTTAAACCACCATAATGAAAGGAAACCCCAGACCAGCCTCACTTACGGATAAAGATGTAAATTCTAAATACAACGTTAGCCAGTAGAGCTAACAGTGCCTTCAAAGAGTGTGCTATACAGCTGCAGCCGTGTCGCATGCAGAAGATCAGTGTAGGAGTAGGAAACCCGCTGAGGTGACCCCCCACAGAATGGGGTGACCTACCGTAGAATGAGGTGACCTACCACAGAATGGGTTCGTCTCTGTAGACGGTAGGTCTTTGTCCAATTCCGGTTCCATCCTGATTTTAAAAATCTTGATAAATAAGAAGATTGGCTTCTTTAATATACTACATCACCTCTTTCTAAAGTCAGAGACTGGACTTAGTTGATGGTGAAACAAACTCTTCAGTGTGGTCAGGACTAAGGCACGATCACCCATCGCCAGCACCGTGACTGGAGGGATGGTCAGGTTCAATTAGTCAGGAAGCACAGAAGCTGGAACAAGGAGGCAAAAATGAAGGTTGGCTGTACCATAGCTTGGAAAAACGATGAGCATCAACTGCAAAACTATTAGCAACTGAAGGGTAATTCAGTCAGCTGAGCGGGTTCAAAATAAATCCTAAAACAATCAATATTCAAGAATCCTTATTAACAGCTATAACTTTGTAAGTAGAACTGAAGAAAAGATTCCACTTACAAATAGGAACCAAAACCATAAAACACCCAAGAGGACAATAAATGGACAAGAATAATTTAGGTCTATCTTTTCTTCTCTCAGTTTCAATAAAGAGAATTCCAGTGTTTAGGCTTGAAAAATCACAGCAAAATCAGAGCAAACCTTCCTTCTTCCTAGGCAGCTACAAAGGGGAGCAGGCAGTGTCCTGTGTCACAGACCCTGTCCTTGCAGATACTATCCCAACAAAGGAAGGGGCAGATCACCTGGCCAGTCTGGGTCACTGCTATACCCCAAGAGAAGGAGTCTTCCCCAAAGGCTAGAATCTGGACTCAATGTCTGTCTGAATTATGCTGGCCCTGGCAGATATGGTTTAATTAGTACCTGTTTCCTCAAAAGTAGAAGCATTTGTGACCTTTCTTTGGCTTCCCTCTTCTCTCACAGGAGGCATGAGGTAAATAAATCTGATGGATTTCTTATTTAAACAAAGACTTGGAGAGCTTTGCCCCATTCCAATTAACATGGACAAGTTGACTCTAAAATTTATATGGAAAATTGAACACACAAGAACAGCCAAAAAAACCCAGGGCAAAAAAAAAAGTAATGAAATACTCCTGTAAGATGTTAAAACGTATGGTAAAGCCACAGAAGTTAAAAGCGCTTCATCCTGGCATATAAACAGGCAGACAGGTCCATGGAACAGAATAAAGTCCAGAGATAGATACATTCACAGAAACAGTAAGTCAGTAAAATAAAAGGGACATTTGAAATCAGTGGAGACAAGATGGGTTATCTCATAAATGCATGGGACAACTGGGTAGACATCTGGGAAGGAATAAAATTGAATCTCTACTTTGATACTCACACCAAAGTAAATTCTAGATTTTTTTAAAGCTATAAAAGAGCTAGGACAAATACGGGAGATTTAGTTTTATCATCCCAGGTTGTGTCCGTCTGTCCAACCATGACGTGAAAGTCAGAAATCACAAAAGACAAGACTGATAAACCCAGTTAGGTAACAATAAATTTATTTGTAGCAAAACAACAGGCTATCAACAGACTCAAGAAATAAATAAATGATAAACTGGGAGAAATCATTTGTAACACGTAATGAAGTGTCAAATTTCTTAATGTTCAAAAGGCTCTTAACGTTAAGAAACAGGTCAGCAACTCAATAGAAAGATGGCCACACAACCTAAAAAACTAGTCACAGGAAAGGAAGCATGAATGTTTATTAAACAGATAAAAATATGCTCATTTCATGCATCGTAATATAAATGCAAAGTAAAATAATACAGAAACCTCATTTAGTACTTGTAGAGGAGTAAAGATCGTCTGTAAAATGGGTCGATCCACGGTGCCTTCACCACAATTTACAAAGCAGTCAGGATGGTGTTGACATAGTGACATCTCATAGAAGTCAGTTACTACTATTATCATTATTAAGGATAATTGGCATTATTAAAATTTTATAGTAGATATACCTTCTGATCTCCCAGTCATCTTCTAGGAATTTTGAGGGCTTGGGTGTGAGCTGTATTTCCAGGACACGTGTACAGGTCTTGTCACTGCCCCATTGTAACAGCAAAAGATTGCAATCCATCTACAAGAGAGAACTGGTTAAAGACGGTATGGAGATCCAGACAGTGGGATCCTATTCCCGCGTTAAAAGGAATGAGGCGGATGTCTGTGTACGAATGGGGAACAATCTTCAATATATTGTAAGTAGGGAAAAGTAAGCACGAAGCACACTGGTGTGTGTGTTGTATATCATTTGCATGTAAAAGCTGGGCCTTCTATATACAAAGACTGTATCTGAATATTGTAGGATCACTTCTTTGATTGCCTCTGAGCAGTATCCTTTTATGTAAGTACCATGGGCTAACCAACTTGGCCCCTGGAGCTTTGGCTAGTATCCTTCTAAATAATTTCTTTTATTTATTTATTTTTACCATGTGTCTATTACCTACTGAAAAACAAATCTTTGTTTTCTTTCTTTCTTTCTTTCTTTTTCTCTTTTCTCTTCTCTTCTCTTTTCTTTTCTTTCTTTTCTTAGTAAAGATTTTACAACTGACTTTTATCAGGGCATCAGCCGTTACTGTGCTTTAGTTCTTGCTTTCAGACATTTTAAATCTGAGCCCCTGGACTTCCGCGTCGGCCCGATTTGCATCTTCTTGCAGGAATGTTCGCCTTTATAAGAGAAGTAGCCTGCCCCACCATAGCGACAATCAAATGAGGGGTGAAAACCGGACGCGCAGGTTGCCCGGACTCGACAACAGGCCGGCTGAAATGCTGTGAGTCGTTCTCGCCTGGACTGGGGGCGGCCGGTAGTGGCTGGTTCAGCCATTCAGTGCGGGGCCGCCCCGAGGCTCACACCCGCGGACCGGTCTCTGCCAGCGCCCTCGGGGCGGCCCCTGTGGTACCCGCGGACGCTCTGCCCCCCTGTGGCGAGAGGCTGCTATAACAGCCGGGCCCGATTCCCCGGGTGTCCAGCCCCGGAGCTTTCGGCAGGGGGCGCGGGTGAGCCAACCGTGTCCGTGTGCGGGAGCTGGCCGAGGCGCTTTTTCTCAGTACGGTGTGTTACATACACACATGCAACACCCTCCTGATGGTTACTCCGAATTCTGGTGTTCTGTTCTTCACCGACGGAACTCCTGCCGAGAACTATGCGCTGTGTCCATCAGGTGCCCGCCTCAGTTTGACTTCAGAGCGCGCCCGCGGCGCCTGTCATTCGGGGTCCCTGCAGTTGCATGTGCATCCACAGGGCCACGTGGGGTCAGTGTTGCCAAAGCAGTCAGGATGGTTCCAGAGCAGGCGTCCGCACACGTGTTTGCTTTTTGTTTTGTTTCCCTGTAAAGCACTAGCAGGCCATTATTTTTGGATTTGTGATCTGTCGCAGGGACTTGTAACACGCATGCAGCCTTAGCATGTAAATGAGTGTGATCGTGCGCCAGGAAACCCCATTTATACAAACGGCTGATGGGCTGGACTGGGCCTGCGGGCCATAGCTGCACAAACTCCGGTCTAGAACGTTCACCCCCGTCTCTAAAACCCAGTGACGCAGGACCTTGTGGGCAGGAGGAAGCTTCGCAGTGTGGGGGCCTGCGGGGTTTTGTATCGGCCCCCACGTCTTTGATCCAAGGAAGCGTCCCGGAAAATGCGGCTGTCGCCCGTGCCCCCTCCTCCGGCTGCGGCAGAACGCGCGTTTCCCCCCCCCCCCCCCCCCCCCCCCCCCCCCCCCCCCCCCCCCCCCCCCCCCCCCCCCCCCCCCCCCCCCCCCCCCCCGCTTCACCGCCTTAAAGCCGCAGTGACCACGGGCACAGGAAGCGCGTCTGCGGCCTCGGGCCCCCCTTCCTTTCCACCCGACCGCGGGGGGTGGCCCTTGGCTCTCCCCGAGTCTCTCCCCTCTAAAAGAGGGGTCAGCCCTTGGGCATGCGCCCTCCGCTTCTCCCCAAATGCCCAGATTCCTGGCCGGACGGGGACTCGCTGAACAGCTGCAACTGGGGAGGGGATTTGTCCTTCGTTCCACACATCCGGAGGCCCCCGTCCGAGTAAAACAGGCAGGAGCCGCCCATCTGGTGCGCGTCCGGCATGCCGCCTCGGGGGCGGCTCGCTTGCACCCCAGCTTCTGGCCGCGGGCGGCCGCTGTCAGGGTTCCTTATGGGTGCTCCTGCCTTAAGGGGCGCTGGTCCCCGGCCTTCCCTCAGCTTCCGGGGTAGGTACAGCCCCTGGGCATTTACATCCTCTACACGGTGATCACCCCCGACTCCCAAGCCGACCTGTCCGTGCCAATTTGGGACAAGCTTACTGACTCTTCTTCCCCTCGTCCCCGTGCGCCCAGCCCTGCCCTCCCGCACCCATCCCCGTGAGTCTGCTTTGGTTTTGTGGGTTCATTTGTTTTGTGGGGTTTTGTTTGATTCCACATCTAAGTGAAACCATGTAGTCGTCATCTCTGTCTGTCTGACCTACTCCACGCCGCCTAATACCCTCCAGGTCCATCCACGTTGTGGCCAATGGCAGGATTTCATCCTTCCTTTGGCGAGGAACACCCCACTGCGGGTGCGCGCCGCGTCTGCTGTGTCCGCTGTCCTGCTGCCGGGCACTCGGGGACACGGGCCGCTGCCAGTCGCTCGGGGACACGGGCCGCTGTGGACATGGGCACGCGGGCCTCTTGGACTGAGCGTTTTCGTTTCCTTCGGATAAATACCCAGAAGTGGAGTGGCAGGTCATGCAGTTACAGGGCGCCTGGCTGCACAGAAGTGATGGGTGGCGACACCCTGCTAGCCGCTCCCAGCGCTTAGTATTTCCGGGTTCCTGAGCTTCTCTCTCCCTGTCGCCTCTTTAGTTCTTTAACACCTGCTTAACCAGTTCTTCATATTAATTTCTCTGTCAACAGAAAGGCTGAAGTTTCCGTTTCCCTTGCGGGACCCCCAGTGACGGCTACAAGGAGGAGGCATGTTTGCTGGGGGATGAGAATAAGTGAAAACCTCATTTTGGAAAAACCACAATTGGGTGTGTAGTCGCACCTTCCGTGGGGTGAGGACACGCAGCACCGACCACGTACTGAGCGCTCATGGTGTGCCCGGCCCCCTGCTAAAAACCCTCGCCTCGGATCCCGATAGCGGGCTGGGCAGAATCCATGTCGACCCAAAATCTCAGAACGAGGCCGTCTTTGGAAATAGAGTCATTGCTGAAGTGATTAAGGCCAGGGTCTAAACACGAGGTCACCCCAGTGGAGGTGGTGTCCTGAATCCAACGACAGGTGTCCTTATAAGCAAAGGAAAGAACACACAGAGGGAAAAAGCCAGGTGAAGACTGAGACCGAGGTGGGGGTGGTGCAGCCATAAGCCAAGGCATGCCTGGAGCCCCCAGAAGCTGGAGGGGGCAGGAAGGACCCCGACCCCACCCCCGAGCCTCCAATGGGAGTGTGGCCCTGCTGACCCCTAAGTTTGGGACTTCTGGCTTATCTGTTGTTTCAAGCCAATGATTTTGTGGTGATTGGTACGCAGCCACCGGAAACTAGTATGACCTCTCAATGAACTGTCATGGGAAAGCAGAGCAGGCTGGCAGGCTGGGCAATCTTCTGTGGATCCCCTGGGTTTTCCGCAAAGAGGGCACATTGCCCATTCTCCGTGCTGCCTTCAGGCCTTCTGCTGCCAGGTTACCTCGGGGCCCCCTCCCTTGTCCTGGGGGAGCCTTCTGAACTGTGGGGAGAGCCCACCCTGGCCCCTCCATCACCTGCTCCCAGGGCGGTGCATCTGTGCACCTGTGAGAGAGCAGCCTGTTTCTGAGGACTGTCCCCAGTGAACAGGGCAATGCCCCCTGGGGGGACAGGGTGGATGGGCAGGTGGGGGACTGGGAGCCAGTCCCTGCTATGGACCAGCCCGAGACAAGCAGCAGACAAGGTCTGAACGGGGACACTCAGGGGATTATTATTCGAATCTAAGATGCTGCACCTTTTCGGAGAAGCAGCTTGGATTTGAAATCTCATGCCAGGTGAGAAGCCCACAGCCGCCCTGTTGTCCCTCCTTGTCATGAGTCTGCAAGGCCATCGGAAGGCGTGACATTGCTGCACTCGGGCACCACTCCTGGTTGGCCCCCCGGGGTAACTGTGCTCACAGGACAGTCCTGTTTGGGGGCGGGGTTGCTGAGCACCGTGCACTCAGTGGCAGGTATGCAGGTGCGGAGGGCACACGGTCAGAGGCGGCCCCAGGGCCCCACGCGTCCGTGGCGAATCCTCCCAGCCTACTGGAGAAAGGCGCCCCTTCTGCTGGCTGTCACTGCCCTCGATCTCGTCTGCCGGCGTCGTGCGTGGGGCCGTGCTCGTTGCCCTGGAGTGGGACACCACCCTCCAGCAGCGGGGCTAGAGGGAGCTGATCGGAACGGGGGTCCCGCCTCCGCGCACAGCACGGTGGTGCAGGCCGGGACAGGAAAGGGGCCGAGAGATTCTTTTCCAAAGCGCTGGGAGTGGTTCCTGGATAAGGGAGGGGGCGAGCGGGTTGCAGCATGAGAGGTTGGGGGCTGTCCCGGCAACTGCCCAGGAATTCTGAGCTCCCTGCTCAGAGGGGCCGCTGCTTGACGCACTTCCGAAAGACGGCTCCTCTCTGTCTAGGCTCTCCGCCGCCCTGTCTCGCTGGACGTGACAAGTAAACAGAGGTGTAGTCTCCAGCCAGCGTCTAGAGCTCTCCCGGAGACCCTCATCCGGCCCCAAGAGAACACCCGCCCGGGGCAGGTGCGCCGGGCTGCGCCTGCGCGCGCTGAGAAGGAGCCTCAGCGTGACCACCAGGGGGCAGCCGCGCCCAGTTCCTTCCTCCGCACGCAAGGAGGCGGGCGGGCGGAACCCAGCGGCTCGGGGAGGCGGGCGGGCGGAACCCAGCGGCTCGGCGAGGCAGGGCAGGCGGAACCCAGCGGCTCGGGGAGGCGGGCGGGCGGAACCCAGCGGCTCGGGGAGGCGGGCGGGCGGAACCCAGCGGCTCGGGGAGGCAGGGCAGGCGGAACCCAGCGGCTCGGGGAGGCGGGCGGGCGGAACCCAGCGGCTCTGGGCTGTGTGCGGTCACCAGGCTCCAGCTTCACAGGCGGATGCAGCGGTGCACCTGAACTTCCTGGCTCCCTTTTGTGCTTAGATGTGCCTGTGTGTCCAATGAGCTTCTGCTTACTGAGATACTTTTCCACTCCTAATCAATCCGATCGCAACTTCCTGCACATTTCTTGTGTCCTCAAGCGCTCACAACCTTGGGTTACCTGCCTCAGTCCGACCTAGCATTTGCATCTCATTTGTGCCCACGGAGAAGTCATCTGCTGATGGGAGGTAAGACAGGGCACGCTCTCAGGGCAGCCACACGCAGGAGGCTGCACTCAAAGAGGCCCCACCTGGAGGGTCACGGATCGCAGACTCCACGACAGTTTTCTCTGCCCGTCAGCCTGTTTCTAACTCTTTTTGTGGCTACTGTCCAATTCCGATAGCGCCCTGATGGGAGGATGAGGTTCAGAGCCCGCGCAAGGGCAGTGTGTCAAACCATATGCTCACAGTCTCAAGCTTCCTTATGGCTTAGGCTTCTTCCTGTCCTCTCCCCTCCCCTCCCTCCCTCCCCTCCCCATTTTTAATGGCCTGGTTCCTGTGCTGAACCGCCTTATGTCTCTCTAAGCAGATCTCTGAGTATACAGTGCCAATGGTATTAGAACCTTTTTTTGAGAATAAATTGTCTGATATTACTAAATGATAGCCCATACAAATTACCAAGTTGGGTTAATGTACACAAAAGAATAAGATCAGTAACTCTGCAGTCCCCCCTCCCTCGTGGTGACTGAGTCTGTGCTCCTGTGGCCAACAGCGATGACCTCTCACCTCCGAGCACAGGAGGGGGTGGGGGGCATTCCTTCCCCACCTCCCAGGCCTCCAGGGGCTGCAGCCTGTTAGAGCCGCTGAGGGAGGGTGAGAGCCAGGAGTTAGGGAAGCAGAACTCCTGCTGGCTCTGCCTTTAGGCACTGACTGGTACCCTTGGGTGTGTCCTTGCTGAGCCTGTTTCCTCAGCTGTGAAGTGACGGTTCTCTAGATGGTTGATCCTGTAGTGGATCTTTGTGGGGTTAGCTCTTCAAGGTCACCTACCCCACCCCCCAGCCTGGTGAATTGCCTATCTATTCTGAAGAAGTTTTAAAGCCATGGCCCAGCTAGGCCAGGTGGCTCCGGGACAGGTGAGGTGTGACTTGTGTGACCTACCCTAGTCTGCCACCAGCCCTCAGCCTCGTAGGCATCTCCGAAGGCTGGCATGCCTGCACCCAGTGCATCTCCCTCTCCAGGGCAGACTCCCATAGCTTGTGCCAAGACTCTGAGGAGCAAGATGGGAGTTGTGAGGGTGGGGGCCTGACATCCCAAAGGGAGGGTCACCGCACGGCGCCAGGTGAAGGAAGGTGGGCTGAAGCGGCGTCTCATCGTGGACCTCAGGGCCCACCCGCCGGAACCCCATTTGGGAGAGTGCTCCTAGGATGCCGCCTGCTTCTGCCACCGAGGCGGGGCAGCCCTACGGGGCTGGGTCCCCACCCTGGCTCTGCTTTCTCTCATGCGTGGCCTTGGGGCTGGCCGGGGGGCTATTTTTTTCTCCAGGGGTTGTACATGGGTGGTCTTTGGGCAGAATTCAGCTCACAGAATTTGGCACACACAAATTTTAAAAATGGAATTAGTTGCCTATATTTTAAAACGAGAAGGTTTCAAATAAATACACAGATATTCAAGTCCACGAGTTCATCAGGACGTTTCCAGGGGCTGGGAATGCGTTAGGCTGGACAGTAGGGGCACCTTCCCCTTAGAAAGAGGGGGCCCGACAGCTTGCCTCCACCTCCATCCGGGGCTTTGCCCCGTTGCTGCCTATCTGTGGGCATCTGGGGATCAACACACAGCTCAGCCCTCCATGGGCAAACTGACATCTTCATTCCTGAGCCCCTGGGGCTGCCTATCAGCCACCTTGTAAAAGTACCCCAGTGATATGCAGAGAACACGCACCACAGAGCATGACACAAGATACTAAGTTTTAAAAGATCTTATTAATACCTTAAATGGCCCTATCCAATAAACACACACAAGATCCTGAGAGTCTCTTGTTAAAGAGCTCAGAGCAGTCCCTGGTCGTGGCACTCTGTGTATGTTTACCCCAAATGTGAACATGTAGTACGCATTTGAGAATGCGCAGCTTCTGAGGGGTTTGGGGGTGCGGGGAAGTGAGCACAGCGGGTACCTGGCGCTCGTGAGACCCCCCTCCGCCTAGAAAGTAGGGGCGAGTGAACTGGTGACAAGGAGCCAGCCCTGTGCCCAGAACATCTAAGTCAGCGTGACACTGTGACTCCCCTGGTGGGTCCCACGCACTGTGGGTCCCTCTCCGCACCCCAGCTCCCAGCCTGCCTTTCCCTCAATAGGGGCGATGTGTGCCTGTCAGAAGCAGGGAACTCGCAGAGGCCCGAGGGATGCCAGCAGCCCCTGAACATCCAAGATGGGGGGCAACATGTTGGCATATGAGTGTTTTTGGGGTGTGTTGGGGGGATCATTAGCTTTCATTAGATTTTTCAAAGGACACTATGATCCAAAGAACCACCCATCTCAAGGACGACAGTGATCCATGTCAGGGTTCTGCCAACCAAGGGCGCCTGCCTCCGGGCACACCCAGAGGGTCACTGTCCACGACAGGACACAAGGGCCGGTGTGGCACTGGGCCCGACGGTCCGCTGGAGGACGGCCACCGACCCTGTGCGGGGCCTCTAATTTACATCACGTGCAGGTTTTGGACAACTGGGTTGTGTCGAACATTCTACCCCCGTGGGGAATGCCCAAGCAGGTGAGCGTTCAGGGTGTCGCGCAGCGCCAGTGCTACCCGTGGCGGCTGGGGGGGGGGGGGGCTGAGACCCAAGGGGCGCCCTCACTCTGATGCGCTCGGGGCCGGCCGCACTAACGGGGCTTTCTTCTCTGCCGTGAGTCACTAACTGCTGTCACCACGCCCACCCGCTTCCCATGTCCCCTCGTCTCTGTCACTGGGGTGGGCGAGAGGCACTGTAGGAGTTGCCAGTGGCTTGCTGCAACAAGGAACCCCAAACTGGGTGGCCTAAAACCATAGCAACGTATCGTTTTACCGTCGTGGAGGCCAGAAGTCTGGTCACGGTGTCACAGGGCCGTGCTCCCTCACAAACCTATAGGGGAGACTCCTGCCTCTTCCAGAGTCTGGTGGTGACCATCAGTCACTCTTTGGGGTTCTTTGGCTTGTGGCTACACCATTTCAGCCTCTGCTCTGTCATCATGTGGGGTTCTCCCCGCATGTCTGCGTCCAAATCTGCTTCTTTTAAGGACATCCCTCTTATTGGATTAGGGCCCACCCCAATGACATCATTTTAGCTTGATGACCTCTGCAAAAATCCTATTTCCAAATTAGGTCACATTCACAGGTACCAGGGGTCAGGACTTGAACAAATCTTTTGGGGGGACACAATGCAGTCACAAGGGACCCATCATCTCCAAAGGCCCTGCCACCTTAATTCCATGCCTTTCCATGTGCCTACACCCCTTCCTTCCCCTGGGCTCTTGGGATGATGGGTGTACCCCTTCCTCCTGCCATGATAACTGAGCACCTTCCATTCTGAAATGGGGTTTTTTCCTTCTGCATCTCAGTTCTGTAGGAAGTTCCTCTGAGAGTGGGACGTGTGAGTTGGAAGTGTGCGCGCGCGTGTGTGTGCGTGTTTCTCTGTGTGAGTGTGTGTGCCTGTATATGTGCTTGGGGGGGGAATTCATGAAACGTGGGTGCACGGGAGAAGTGGGAAGCAGGACGGAAGTAGGGGAGAGAGCCACACAGAGGGGGTGGAATGGACATAAGTACAGTCCTGTAACAAGAAGGCATTTGCACTCGGGACGGACTCGGAAATGGTACGCCTGTGGTCTCCGTCCCATAAGCTACGTATATCAGGATGTTGATTGCTGCTTTTCAGAAACCAAAATAACAGTGGCTTACAGAAGATTCGAGTTGGCTTCTCTTCCCTACGCAGTCTGAGCTGGTGCGTGTTCGAGAAGGTTGGGAGACTGCCCTGTGCCATTGCCTAGGAACCCAGACTCTTGTTGCTTTGTCATCTGTAAATATACTGTTTACAGAGTCAACGCTGGCTCGCCACCTTATCCATGCCCCAGAAACTGGGCAAGGGGCAAGGGAAGTAGAGGATATGCCCTTTCCTTTTCAAAGGTCACTCGGAAATTACTGTCGTCATCCTCACTTCTACTGGCCAGAACTTTATCACATGACCTGGCTAGCTGCAAGGGAGCCTGGGAAATACAGCTCTTATTCTCGGAGTTCATGATTTCAGGGCTTCTGCTGAAATGAACAAGGCAGGGACAGACCCTGAAGAACAGCTGACAGTGTATCATAGAACGAATGTGATTTTAGAGAAATAATGTTATTAATCCACTCCTCACCCCTTACATTAGCAAAACCCCCCAATTGTACCCATACAATAAAGAGTAGAAGAGGCATAGGATTAGAAAAACCAGATTGTCAGGCAGGCCCTGGCCAGTTTTAACCAGTTGTGGGGTCAGGACGAAGGCTTCGTCTCGGGAAGGTAAGCATTGGGTCGTTCTACAGCCAGCTGGTTTTCAACAACATAACAGGCTCTGTAGCTCTCCAGAACCCGGGCCTGGAAGTACTTTCTGTCCTTTTCCTGCCAGGTATCAGACTCTATGTACACATTGAAGGGGTCGTGGGAGTGCTCGAGCTTCTTGGAGCGGATGTAGCTCAGCATGATGCCCAGAGTGAAGAAACCGAAGAAGCCGAGCACCAGGAGAATGTAGAGAGCCTCCAGCTCACCGTCACTGCCACCATGGGACCTGCGGGCCAGGCTAGACATGTTGCTGCTCTGTTGAACTGTCCCCTGCCACAGCTTGGTCACAAAGGGTGTCACAGCTGTGGTGTTAGACAAGATCATCCTGGACTTCAAGGTACCGCTGCTGGAGAGCAGACTTCCTGGGCAAACCTTCTAAAAGCAAAGTGCAACTCAGAATCAGAAAGTATGTCAAAACCCGTGCATACACACGCACACACACGTGCACACACTCTTTTAAAATCTCAGGTGAGAGGGGTGCCCTAACACACTGCTCAGTCCATGGTATGTGCCACCTTGGGTCTGTATAGCACCCCCTCTTGATTGATCAGTTGATAGGTTGATTCCCTTTTATTTGCATTCACCACTCCACCCACTGGCTCGGTAAGTGACCACCAGAAGAAGTTCCTGTCACATACACATTGTGTTGTATGTGTGCATTTTAGTTTACCTGCCAAGGACCAAGTTGGGTCCCTCTCCCCTATTCATTTGTTGAAGCTTTTGCCCCCAAAGTGACTGTACCTGGCGACAGGGTCTTCAGGAAGCCATTAGTGTTAAGTGAGGTCATCAGGGTGGAACCTAATCGGGCAGGACTGTGGCCTCGTAAGAGGAGGCAGAGGGATCTCTGTCTCTCTGCTGTGTGAGCTCACCTTACAAAGGCGGCCGTCTGCAAGCCTGGAAGAGAGCTCTCACCGGAAGTCACACCCTTGCTGGAACCTTCATCTTGGACTTTCCAGCCTCCAGAATGCGGAGAAAATATATTTCTGTTGTTTAAGCCCACAGCCTATGGCATTTTGCTGTGGCAGACTTAACACGCTGTGTAAATGGGATCGGCCCATGTGGCTCCTCCGTCTTGCCTTTTCTCCTTGGCTCTGACTTCACAGCCCACTCGTGTGGCTGTGTATACCAGCGTGCAGCTCGTCCCCACCTGGTCAACGATGTCGCCTGGTGCCCATGGCATGCACCTACTTCTTTCTGCCCATACCCCAGGTGCTCAGACTGTGCTGAACATTCTCAGATTGGCCTTCCTGGGCCCAGCAAGGGGCTGGGGGTGGGGAAGAGGTCTAGAAGTTTCTGCTTCTGCTGAGTATGAGACTCCATATGAGGCATACACACCACCCCCAGTCAAGGTTAGTGCAGTTTTGTTTTGTTTGTTCCCTTCAAAGCTGAGACCCAGAGCTGCTGGAAACCACTCGGGATACAGGGCTCTGGGCTGCCGAGCTGAGCTAACGGCTGCAAAAGGACACCGGCCGGGCCTCCGGCTCCCTTCGCTTCTGTGAGGCCCCCAGGGAAGGAGGGGACAGCGGGCCACGTCACGCTGTCCTGGCCCACGCCAGCCTTGTGCGTTTCGCCCGCCTGTACCAGCACGATGACAACCTGAAAGCGTCCAGCACAGATTGCCCAGCGCTGTCCCCGTCCGTGTGCTCACGTAGGCGTTCACTGGACAGGCGGGCTTTCGTGACCGACTCCAGACTTTCTTCTGAGGGGGGGCAGATTCTGGGGGGGAGGCGGGGTGTCGGGTCCAGACGCGGAGATGAGTTCCAGCCCTGGCTCGGTCCTAGATGAACCCCAGGATTCCCCCGGGCCTTCCTCACGTATCTAGCTAGAGTGGGAAGAACATTCCTGTCATGCTACCAGCATTCCTTAAGCAGTTCCTCGAAACAGCAGCCTGTCTCCAAATCATCATGATGCCTTATTTGTTTCAGGAGGCAGAATCGGGGCTGAAACAATTACGGGGAAACCTAATTTGGGTGACTGTGATTTTATTGAGTCAAGAATTGGATGAGCCAGTTTTCCTTGGAAGCTGTTTGCATCATTATCGCAGCACTGCGGCCAAGTCTGGAGACATATTTACCTCCTTGCACAAAAGGAGCCAGCAGGCCCCCCAGAGCTCCCCCGGGGCAGTTGGGCTTGGGCTTCCCATCTGACCTCTGCTGGGAGGCAGCGCGTCACTAAGGTGACCTGCACAGCAGCACGCATCTGACTGTCCTCGCAGATCCGAAAGGGCTGCCCCCGCCCTACCGCCCTGCGGGTGCGTCTGCCCCAGGACAGGAGCTTCCCAGGCCCCTCCTGTGGGAATAGAGACGGGGCTTCTGGGCATGAAGGGTGGGACCAGGACCCAGTGAGCTGGCGGGAGGGACCCCGTGGAACCCAGCACGGAGAAAGGACGCACATGGCGGCCCAAGTAACACGGAAGGAGGCCAGATGGGCTCTCACCTTCAGAAAACTAAATTCATTTGGGGACCCTCAGTTTCTCCTCTGAAAACTGGGAACAAGGGGTCTGCGAGGCACGGAACAAGCCCATGACCATCCTGTCTCTTGCTTTTGCTGCTGTGTCTGCAAGAGAGGCGTGACCGTCCCGTGTGCTTGTCGGAACGCTCCTGGGCCTGCGCCAGCCTGCGCCTGGCCCACCCGGGCGTGAGCCCTGCGCCCAGACGCCCCAGCGCTCTCTGACCTTCACATCGCCTTGTCTGTGCTGCTCGTGTTCTAACGTGGCTGTAATCATTGGTCGACTCGTCTGGGGGGTTTCTTCCAGGAGCTCAGGAAGGTCAGAGAGCCGTCGTCACCTTGTCCCCGATCCGGCACCCAGAACGCTTCAGCGTGGGTTTGCCCAAGTAAGCGCGGCGGCGAAGGGTTAGATTCAAGGCCGCTACCACGGGGCAACTACCACGGGGACGTGGGGGCGGGGCAACTACCACGGGGACGTGGGGGCGGGGCAACTACCACGGGGACGTGGGGGCGGGGCAACTACCACGGGGACGTGGGGGCGGAGCAACACCACGGGGACGTGGGGGCGGAGCAACACCACGGGGACGTGGGGGCGGGGCAACTACCACGGGGACGTGGGGGCGGGGCAACTACCACGGGGACGTGGGGGCGGAGGGCAGGTGAGGCATCTGCACTCTGGAAAGGGGCCGGGGGTGGGTGACCAAGTGAAATCCCCTTTCAGACAATAAAATCTAAACCTTTTGTTATTTATTGCAGTACTCTGTGTATCAAACTGTATGATTAATAAAATCCTACGTGTATTGCTATCTGCGACCCGGCTGATCCCTAGAAAGCCCGACGGCAGTCAGTGACCGCCAAGAACAGAGCACCGTCTTCATGTGTCCCACTCCCGGGGGGCTCACGTCTGACTTTCCTGTTTTCACAGCACTTGTCACCTGCTGACCTTATTGCGGCTTTGGGGGGAGCCCGTGCACATCCTTAGGGTGCAGGCATGCACCGATGCACCGAGGCATAAATGCTCCACCCGCCCACCGGAAAGCCCAAAGCGCACAGAAACTGCCTCACCAGCTCTACCTGCAGAGACTTGGGGTGACAGCATGGAGTCCCCTGACGTCTTCCAAGTGTACTTGGTTTTCAAAACAATTCATTTGCTAATAACGTGTATCCAAGGCAAGACTCACCCGAATGTTCCGAAAACCCATAGTGCCTTCCTCAGACCCACCCCCGCTCGCCCCGGAGGCGCAGCACGAAGCAGACCGTCCTGGGGACCCCAGGTCAGGCAGGGTGCTTGCAGGCCACTCGGGCATCGCTCCTGAGTTAAAGCCATTGTGTGACGGCAAGCAAGTGCCCCATGGCTGTGACCATGAGTGACCCGGGCGGGGAGCGCCTTCCCGACCTAAATGTGAACTCGCGCTGTCAGTTGCTGTGATCAAGGTCAGATAGCAGCAGTGGTCTGGGGGACCGTGCCTGTACCCCGGGGAGCTGCCGGGGCCCCGGAACTCCCTGGGGCAAAGAGAAACGTTCCCTTTGGGGCCGGTGTGTGTCGCCCGAGCCGGAGGCCTTTGGAACCAGGTGGGGACTGGGGTCGCGGTGGCCACACTTCTGCAGAGCGTCTGTCATGCAGCAATGACCGGGGTGCTGCCCGGACTCGGCGCTGCGAGGAGACTCTGCGCCCGCGTCCTGGGAGTGCGGCAGCGGCGGGAGGCTGAGCCACCTCGCCAGGCTCCCGCGACAGGGGCAGCCGCGCCTCCTGCCTGGGGGCGCCCCTGGCTCGCCAGCGGGCTGTGACCCGGTCCCTGGAGTCCCCTCAGGGTCTCGCGACTGGGGCACCCTTGTGCCGGTCAAGGAGCCCGGGGGCAGAAGCCCTGGACTTACCGGGTCCGGAGCGCCGGGAGAGCCGGGTGTGCAGCGGGGACCGTGCCGGGGAGCGCAGGGGACCGACGGCCGAGCCCCAGGCGACGCCCTCCGGCCGGCCCAGTACCGGAGGGGGGGCGGGGCCTCCCCGGCAAGTGGGCGCCCCGCCCCACCCCGCCCTCGGTCCCGGCGACCCCAGGCCAGCCTCCCCGTCCCCTCCCGGACCCCCACATTCTGTGTCCCTGGCCAAGCGCTTTGGAGCACTCTGGGCAGAAAATCCGTATTAGAAATTCCAGACAGACAGGGAGTTTGGGGTCCTCAGGCAACCTGGTGCTGCCTAAGGGAGAGGCCGACCAGGGGACCCCACTTCTCGGCCAAGTGCCGGTACAAACACCCCTGTAAAAGCCCCCAACGAGAAATTCAAATGTGTTCCAAACCCCAGCAGACCCCTTTTAGCTGCAGCCTGCACCCCAGTTGCAGTCAGGCACCTATCCAGCATTCATTGAGCACCTGCTGAGTGCTCGTGGGCCCCTGGGCTGGGCTGCCGCTGAGGACCAGACGCGGCTGGGGGCCGGGGTGCCGGCGTGCACGAGTCAGTGGCTGTAGCCACCCCCGCTTTGGCACCCGCACCCCAAAGTCCTTGGGTGGCGAGAACAGCCTTTCTGGACACGAGGGTCAAAGTGTGCAGTGGCCCAGGTGACCTCGGGCAAACTCCACAGCGACGGCCCACCCACTTGACGGCTTGGAGACCGGCCGTTCCCACTTGACGGCTCCGTGAACGCGCGGGGACAAGGTCCCGGCTGGCGTCTGCCTTAGGACAGCAGAGGAAGGTCCCCGCCCAGAGCAAGGAATTGTCTGGGGCCTCCCCGGCCCATCACTTCTCCTTGGGCCTCGGCCCTGGCGTGGGGGCGTCCACTGGGTGTGACATCCTGGGACTGTGTCGCGGTGTTAAAGGTGGAGCTGACACCCCGCTGCACCGTGGCTGCTTGTAGGAACCCCCACAGCCACTTTGGAAAGTCCTAGAAGCCTGTATAGCCTTGATGTGTAATTGTGCTGTGAGACCTCTGTTCTACGGAGAGGATCTGGGCCGTAGGAAAGCTTCAGGCACAGCCAAGTTCTTTGTAGTTTTATTCACATAACTAGAATCTAAATGTCTCAAAGTAGAAAAATGGTTAAACATGGAATAGACTATTATGCTATATAGTGGAATATTATATGCAATCATTAATATGCACAAATAGTTTGTCACAACATGAGGGTTCCCTATCTTATAATGTTAAATGAAAAATACAAGACCCTAAATTGTACATATAGGGTTCTATGCATTATTTCAGTGTTTATGTTGTCTGTTAGTGGTGGGCGTACAGGAGATTTATTTTCTTATTTATACTGTTCTATTTTCTTTCCCCTCACCCCTTTTTTTGCAATGACTATGTATACTTTAATATTTAGGAAAAAATACTTAAAGTTCCTCTGCAAATCCCCCGGATTCTCCCTTCTCAAGGTCATGCTGTGTGGATGGAGTCTTATTTGCCCACCTTTCCACAAAGGATTCCACAGGAAACGGGTGATGGATTGAAACAAAATGTTTGTCCGGGCAAATGCATGTGTAGCCCTCGCTTTTTTATTTTTTATTTTTGAAAGCTTTCAACAGTTTCATTTATTCCTTTCTATCGTTTGTTATTTTTGTCCTATATGTCGCTTCTCCACGTGCTATACAGTAAGTAGATTCTCAGTTAACAGGCATCCAGTTAACAGGAACTCAAGTACCCAGCACTTGCAGGCACCCGGCAAAATCTCAGGTGGCCGGCGGGGAGCACTGGCTGCTTGCTGGGGAGCGCTGGCTGCTTGGGTTGCAGTTAATGGAGAGTCCACTGTAATCTCCTTACAAAACTCAGTTTTGGTGTGGCTTAGTCAGTAGCCACTCTCTTTTAAAAATTTATTTTGAATTATAGCTGACATACAATGTTGCTAGTATCAAGTGTACCACATAGCGATGCGACATCTCTTTACCTTCCAAAGCGATCACCACGGTACGTCTAGTAACCTCTGTCACAGTCCGTGGTTGTTGTGACGCCCCGCCTTGTACGTGACGTCCCCACGACTTGTGTGCTGTGACGCCCCGCCTTGTACGTGACGTCCCCACGACTTGTGTGCTGTGACGCCCCGCCTTGTACGTGACGTCCCCACGACTTGTTTTATAAACACGCGTAGCCCGTTGAGTCACACTCCTAGGCCAGGCGGACAGGTGTGAAGCGCCCGGAGAAGCTGCGGAGATGGCTGTGTCCCTGTCCTGCCCACCCGTCACCCGGGGAGGGTGCAGGCAGCGCGTCCGTCCGTCCGTCCGTCCGTCCTGCCCACCCGTCACCCGGGGACGGTGCAGGCAGCGCGTCCGTCCGTCCGTCCGTCCGTCCTGCCCACCCGTCACCCGGGGAGGGTGCAGGCAGCGCGTCCGTCCGTCCGTCCTGCCCACCCGTCACCCGGGGAGGGTGCAGGCAGCGCGTCCGTCCGTCCGTCCGTCCGTCCTGCCCACCCATCACCCGGGGAGGGTGCAGGCAGCGCGTCCGTCCGTCCGTCCGTCCGTCCTGCCCACCCGTCACCCGGGGAGGGTGCAGGCAGCGCGTCCGTCCGTCCGTCCGTCCGTCCGTCCGTCCGTCCTGCCCACCCGTCACCCGGGGACGGTGCAGGCAGCGCGTCCGTCCGTCCGTCCGTCCGTCCTGCCCACCCGTCACCCGGGGACGGTGCAGGCAGCGCGTCCGTCCGTCCGTCCGTCCGTCCTGCCCACCCGTCACCCGGGGAGGGTGCAGGCAGCGCGTCCGTCCGTCCGTCCGT
>PVJL010016470.1:0-20864 GCA_004026885.1 Lyroderma lyra
GCATGTGTGTGTGTGTGAGGTGTGTGTGCGTGCGTGTGTGCGTGTGCGTGCGTGTGTGCGTGTGTGTGCTCCTGTGTGTGTGTGTTCATATGTACGTGTATGTGCGTGTGCATGTGGTGCCTGTGTGTGCGTGTGCGTGCATGTGCATATGTGCGTGTATGTGTGTGTACATGTGTGTGCACGCGTGTGTTTCTTATCCTAAGTTCGAGCCGACCGAGACCTGGTTATGAAGAGATACTCTAAAGAGAGAGCAGTAAGCTCTGAGATTCAAACCTGTTTCAGACTTGGGTCGCCCAGTTTGCGGACAGTAAGATGTTTTTGTGCAATGGGCATTCCTGCTGCTTTGTGCATCGCTGTAAGGAACCTGCAGGTAGGATGGGCTGTGGATTTGAGCAGGATCAAGGCTATTTGTACAACCTGGTTTCCTAACCTCACTTGCATAGTCATTTTGTCCCCACCAAGGTCTCCTTTGATTGGGATAGAACAATTTAAATCCTATTCACGGTTCAAAGGTTGTGAGCAAGTCGTTCCCCTAAGATTTATGAGGAATTCAAGATGCACAAGGCAAAGTGAGGGAGCGTTTCTGTTTTCTAATTCCAGGTGCTTGTGCTAACCTGCATTTCTCTCATCTTCTTTCCTCAAAATAAAGTTCTTTATCCGCTCCAGAAAAAAGCATCAGAAAACCACCCGCTCAGGGCGCGTTCCTCTGATGAACATCGGGATGCACAGTATTTGTGTATTTAAAACGAGAGCATGCCTTTCATTCAGGTCCCATTACGTCCTGGCCAGGGACAACGATCTCCTTATTCCGGGCGAGGCAGTCAACGCTGCCCGTGGGGGTGAGCTGGGGACCCGGGTGTGCAGGGGGTGCCTGTGCCGGAGCTGCCTCACACCCAGCCAGTCCACTCGAAGGAAATAGAGAAGGTCACCTCTCCCCGCAATTCTCTTCGGTTGTGACGAAGTCCCCATCACGTGCTGAACGTCACCAACCAGGAAGTGACAGAGCAGGACCCTGGAGCGGGAGAGGTTTCTCGAAGCAGCCCGGAGAAGACCTGCGGGACTCCCGGCATCGGCCACGCGAGTTGGCGGCGCCCTTGTCCGACGCGTGTCGCCAGCCCTTGCACAAACTACTGCACTTCCCTGCAATAATGTGTCATCATTAACCATATGTCTCCTCTCTACGGCGTTTCCCCCAGCAATTCACTATCATTAATTTTTAGTACTCTTTCCTAAAGACAGTTGGCTCCGACCCAACGTAATGAGGTTGAGATTCGTAAAGTTCAATAATTGTCAGGGGAGGGATATAAATGTAATAAAATGCAAGTTCCTTTTTTTATCTTTTCCACCCGATGGACTGACTGTGGTCAGTTTTATGAATGCCATTCGAGTTGGGGTCACCGGGGTCACAAGGACACTTTAGCTCAGTGCCATTCAATTGGCAGTCATATTTGATGAATGCCAGGAAAATATGAATAGTAACGGATGCATTTCATTCATCTTCACAGACTATATATCTGCAAAGAGATGTGTCATTCAGTGTGAATCAACAAGTGCTTCTCAAATTCCTGAGATGTGACAAGGACCGTATTAGACTCAGTAAAAGCAGAACGTTCATAAAGGTGTCCATCCGTGCTGGGCAAAGGGTTCAGCCAGTGGTGCAGCCGCTCTTGGTTCAGGAAACGCCCGGGGGCCCAGAGAAGGGGTCTCCTTCTCTAGAGCAAGACCCACAGGAGGTTCCAGCGCAGCGCGAGGCCTTAACGACTAGGTACAGAGTGTCTAGCCGCCGTGCTTACTGAGCACTTGGCGTGTGGCGTGTGCATCTGAACAACTGAATTTCAGTTTTATCTCATTGTAATTCATGGAAGTTAAAATTTTAAAAATCAGACACTCATCCAGTTATTGGAAAACATTTAATTATGTTTGTAACAACTTGGGTATATAGGTCTGCTTTTTTGTAAGTGCCGTTTTAATGAAATTTATATGCAGATGATGTATTCCCTGTGATAACATAGCATCTGGATTGAAATGGGCTAAAAGTGTAAAATACACACTAATGTCTAAAATTTAGCACAAAAGGAAAGGTAAGCATTTCATTAATTTTTATAGCAATTGCATGTTGAAATGATAACATTTTAGATACATGCGGTAACAAATGCATTGTTAAAATTAGTGTACCTTTTTCTTTCACTTTAAGAAAATGTAACTATTAGACAAATGTTACTATGTGTCTTGCATTATGTTGGTACCAGACAGCGATGCTCACAATGAAAGTCGTGCATCTCCTTTTCCGGTGGGTTACACCCACACAGACCCATTGACCCCAGGCGCTGCCAGCACCTCTCATCTCACTGCCCCTGGCGCACTTCCAACTGCCAACCCCTCTGTCCCCCCCTGCTTTCCCCAGGACTTCCTAAGGCAGGAGCTGAGCGTGGAGGCCACGGGGGCATAGAGTACCTCACGGCACCCTGTGTGGCCCCGGAGGATGGCTGGTTAGTCAATGACAGGTAGGATTCCTCAGGGGAGGAACAACCTAAGACAGGCACAGTCGCATCGGGGCCATCAGGAGAGAGCTTGTGTTCTACAGAGGTGAGGCACAGCCCCTCACCCTCTCTGAGGTTAATCGTTGACCCCCTGGCTGCCTTGTGTCCCACGCTGCTCCCAAGGTGACCTGAAAGAACAATATCGGTCATGTGCCAACAGGAATGACTTGGGTGCTGAGTCTACCCCCTGGGGTGGTTTCGGTACACTGAGTCCTTGGGCTCTGTGTTCTTATAGAGATACAATGCACGTTGAATCACAATGGCGACATTGGGGAAAAGGCAGGCCCCTAGGCAACGTTACGCTCAGACGTTGGAATAACCAGTCTCACTTCCTTGTATGCTCACTTATAGAAGTTACGTGGTGACCCGGTTC
Source organism: Lyroderma lyra (assembly GCA_004026885.1). Classification (NCBI taxonomy): domain Eukaryota; kingdom Metazoa; phylum Chordata; class Mammalia; order Chiroptera; family Megadermatidae; genus Lyroderma; species Lyroderma lyra. The sequence continues at coordinate 2,914 of PVJL010016470.1, forward strand.
GGGGCTCTCTCAGTCCATGAGCCTGGAGCCCCTTGGCCCTGCTTAAACTTATTTTTGGCTGCTGTGTTTCACCGCCTTGCACCGCCCTTCCCGTTCCCCCACTGCCTGTGTCGTGCGGGATGCGACACATGGGGCCGAGAAGAGATGTGCAGTGACGGAGCCTAAAACCTGACTGCAGGTCAAGCCGATGACACCTGAGAGGTCCCTCACCGTGATGAAGATGTCACCTTGGCAGTTATACCCACCCAACCCCTTAACTTAACATATGGAGATACTGAAACCCAGTGTCAACTACCCTGCTTAAAATGTCATAAAATTTAATGACAATGCGGAGGTCAAAAGATTGGCCATGCCGCAGTTTACAAAATGACTCAAAGTCACGGCGAAGTAAACGACGGACCTTGGGAAGAGAAATACTTCCCTTGGGAAATCCCTATGCCTCGTCTGGACAGTTTAGGTGTTTTCATGTCTCATACTCGTTGCGAACAGCCGTCACCTTAGCAGAGTGGAAATTACTGATCCATCCCCTGCTGACGCCAGGACCGACGCCCGGCGGCCGGTGGGGGAGCCTGGGAGCCGCCCTCGTCGGGGAACGCGAGGCAACAGCCCCACCTAGTGGCGCCTCCGTTCAGCGCGCGGTCGGCAGCCTGAGCACCCCCGTGCGTGCACGACTTCGCACACTTGTCCTTGCCCGTTACTTACACCACAGCTGCGACCTTGCCGTCTAGCAACGTGCCCCCCAAGCAAACTTAGGAAAGGGTGCAGCGTGTCCTCAAAAGATTCCGAGCGCTACAGTATCACGGCTTCGTTCGAGGAAGCATTCCCATTGAGGTTTCATGTGTTTCCGAGGGCTCTCTGGTTCATCCCGGCAGGCCTCCTGGGGGAGCCACCCCGGATTTGTGGTTCTTAAAAGGAGGGGGTGAAAGAGACCCTGATGAAGTAGGGTCGCCTTGGTGCCAGGTTAAAACCCCAGTTGTTTCTGGATCGGGCACTCATCCCCTTGTATCGTATTACAGATTAAAATGGGCTTTGGCAATGGGAGCAATAACAAGCATGAATTTAAGAAAAACAACATGATATGTAGGTTTTAGGGAGCCCAGCGGGTCTGGGGACAGCGGGGCACAATCATGGGAACGCCCAGGGCTTCGTCGGATACAGGGATAAGAGTGTAAGTCACAGCCCCCAGCGTGTTGAGCTTTTAGACTGACGGACTTCAAACACTTGGAGCTGTACGGCCACGGAGTTAGACGCCCAGAGCCGTGAGATCGTGGGGTGTCAGCATCTTCGGGCCATTGCGCTCTGAGCTAGTCTTGGAAAGCTCTGGAAACCGGCAGTGTCCTTCCTAGTGTCAGAGGCAGGGACGCCGCGGAGGGGCTCTTTCTCCCGGAGCGTTTCGCCAGCACGTGGCTCAGCCGTTCTGTGAGGAAGGTCCGAACTCTCCCGGACCAGGCCCTGAGCGGTGCTGTCAGGTGCAGACATTCCGTCGGGGGTCTCTGTGGACGGCTTCAGCAGGGCCTCGGACTAGGGCAGCCCTGGCTCCCTGGGCTTTGATGGCAGGCGGGTCAGCGCTGGGGGTGACGTCCTGCGAGTGTGGCAAAGCGTAGACTCGGATGACCAGACCTCTCAGGACGCAGTGGGCCGGCGCGGTACCGAGGTCCGTCTGCAACGGGAAGCCCAGTGCACGGAACGTCTTACGGGGCTCGTTGCCCTCCGCGTACGCGCCACGTTTGGTCACGGAGTGACGCAGGGCGAACAGGACGGTGGGGGTGACGCAAGGGGGGACACCGACCACACTCCCGAAACCTCACGCGTCTGGTCCAATTCGTGGCCATCCCCGCACTGAGACGCACCATCTCCATCTGTCAGACCCGAAGGACGGAAGGACGTGGACACCGGGGCCTCAGCGAGCCCTGCCTTAGCCGACACGCTCGTGTCCGACACGTTAAGGGGTTCGCCTGTTGGACCCCCCCGGTGTGCAGCTCCTCTGCGATGCGCGCCTGCACGCAGTATGGAACTGTGTTGTCCTAGCGAGGACACCCTGAAGTGGCCGTGCTGATGTGACATCCGGGGGCTGAAGGAACCGGGCAGGGTGCCCAGGGGGCAGAGCAGGGGTCCAAGCCACGATTCAGCAGCCGCGCGTTTTCCTCAAGAGTCTAAAATCCTGTGGAAAACACACTGAAGAGCGCCGACCTCACGTCCCGGTCCTTGGTGGCTTCCTTCGGTCCCTTCCAATCTGACGCACGAACCCCCAATACAGTGAGGGGTCAGCTCACGCGCACGGTCCTGTGGAAAGCCCAGGAACGGCGCTGGGGGAGGCGCGGGCCAGACCCGAAGCCGCAGAGCCGCCTCCGCCTCGGTGTCCTGCGTCCGCGATCGCAGAGCCTGGCCCGGACCCGGTGGGGACTTGGACAATGCTGGCACCAGCTCGGCTGGTTTTGTCGTCGTCCTCAGTTGCCCCAAGAAGATTTCCTCACTGCAGAGGAGCTGGTACTTTCTGCTCGTGGAGGTGACATTTGACATCAGGGGCTTTGCGAGTGTGTGACGAGGATCTGGTTTGGAAGGCGCCGTGAGGGATGAGGCTGCATTTCCAGGGATCACATGGAGGTGTCCAGCGAGACCGGCCCTCGCGTCGTCGTGCATTCCCTGAAATGCAGGGGGGGGTGTCCAAGAGGTGACCCTCGTTTTCAATTTTAGACGCATTTCGCATCGTCTCTCTACCTGCCGTGTGTGAGAGAAACAGCAGCTACTTGCAGGAAGGACAGAGACCCCAGGAACAAACAGCAAGACCAAACGAACCAACTGGAATGTAAGCGGGATGGGAGAGCAGCAGCAATGCAGGTGGCCGAGGTGGACAGTGCCCACTGCATAGCAGCTGGGCTTATTTCAGGATGTTATTCGCAGGTGTCGACAAAGACACTGCTCTATGAGGCCAGCCTGTGCGATGGGGTGGAGGTGACAGGACACAGTTAGGACGTACGTGGTCAAAAGAGAAAGAAAACCGTCTCCGTTCACACTTTCGATTCCGTAACTCTGAAAGCTGTGCGTTTTTACAAATATGTGAATCAGATTGTAAGAGTCTTTTAAACTTGGAGTTAACGACCTTGAAATGTATCAAACGTCTTCACATGCACCCGGTCCCATCACGCGTGTCGTCACATGCGAAAGCCTAAGGCAGACGCGATGAACTCTGTGCCGAGGCCGCGACGTGGGTCCATGTCCGAGTCCGGCCCGAAACCAGGTCCCCAGCCCGGCCGCCAAGTCACCATTCCCCAGAGGGCCCGCGGGCACAGGCTCCGCCGAGATTCTCATAAGCTCCCGGGACACTTAGCGCGGGGGCCCTCCTGACAAGCCCGGTCCCGGAGGACCCAAATGTGTGTCCTGTAAGCACCAAGCCGGCCCCGTCTCACGGCCGGACGCCGCGCAAGCCGACGTGTTTCGAAGAGCCTGGTGAGACGATTCTCGCAGAGAAGTCCGGTCAAGCGTCCATTCGGGCGCTCACCCTTGACCACGGCCGCACCCATTTCCCCGCCAGCGTGTTACCTCCGTGCCCAGGGTTTGCTGCTAAGAAAGCGATTAATTTGGAGGTATTACCTTGTGTGTCTAAATTCATAAATAATTTCTACTCGGATTTAAGTTCTTTCTCATCTCTGTACCTCGTGGAGCACGGTTACAATAGTTGGTTTATAAAGTCTTTTAAAAAAAAGACTTCCAATCTCTAAGTCTGTTGGGGTTGGCATCTATCGATGGTTGTCTTCATTTGAGAATTGGAGATAGATAAATGATAGATAGGTGATAGATAGATAGATGGATCACAGAAAGGAACTTCGGGTTGCCGTGGGCACTGGGAATGCTACGTCACGTGGACACTGCTGGGCCCTGTGGTCATTTCATGGAAAAATGGGGATGTTCTGATGGGGAAGCAGCCCAGGGACGTGCGGACATCTGTCTGTCCCCTCCTCTTCCTCCGGTAGGTCAGACGTCAGCTCAGGTCTGGGGACCCAGCGCGTGTGAGTCTCACTCCCGTGTACGCAGAACAGGGGGTGACCCTCTCAGCCCCAGCGCTCCGCTGGGGTGTGCCTGGCTGCAAAATTAACCGGGGGTAGAAGGTGGCAGGGAGAAAACTGAACCCAGATTATGCACAAAAGGCATTTGAATTTCACTTCCAATTAACTCTCCGTTTCGAAAACAATGGCTACGTTTTTGAAATTAAGAGAGAGAGGAGCAGATCGTCTAAGATGAAACACGGGTATAAAATTCCCTAAGCACTCAGCTTCCCACAGACATTTGGGAATCCCCCCCGACTTCCTGCCACGCGGCAGATGCTCAGTTGGCTCCCCTAAACGCGGCGTGGTTCCTACGCTGACACACGGACGAAGGAGACCGAACAGGGAAACGCTGAATTCACGAAGCCCAGCTTCTAAGGCGATTAGAGTGAGGTGCTTTGGAATCACCCTACTTGTTGATACGACATGTTTATGAAAACAGAGCTCTGGCTTAGTCTGACTTCCTGCTGTGAATTTCAAACTTGTGGAGGAAAAGAAAATAAAGATTTTTTTTTTCGCCCTGAGAATATCAGTGTATTCAAGGAAGGCCTGAGCATTTCACACGAAGGGCACGATTCGTCTTGGAACGGAGCTTGAACAAGAGAGCTTTGCACAAATTCAGCAGCCATCCTCCTTCACTCTAGCCGTGACCTTGCACTTCATCTCGGCCATGGCACGTACGGAAGACGCATGTGAGCACGTGTCCTCATGCACCTGCATGTGAGCACATGTCCTCGTGCACCTGCGTGTGAGCACGTGTCCTGATGCACCTGCATGTGAGCATGTGTCCTCGTGCACCTGCGTGCAGCCTCCAAAGACTGTCAGGAAGACTCCCAAGACTTAAAACAGTTCACTCTGTCCAGTCCTGTTATTAAAATAGATTTTAGAGTCTGCTAAAAGCAATTTTGAGACTAATTAAAAATTTAATAAATAACCATAGTATATTAAAAGTCAAATGATAATAGTGTGATGTTATTGAATTAGGGCAAATAGACTGCACAGGAAACCCTTTAATAAATTATTCATGAGCCTTTCTAAATTGCTTCCTCAATTTGGTCGATGCCAGAGATTCAAGAGAACAGTGCGATACAGTTTGTAGTCTGAGGGCAAAGTGGGAAGAGGCGAAACACAACCTATATCAGTTCTACTTTCGTTTAACATCCATGTCTTACTTCCCAATTGTGTCTGCGAACACATTTTACTTCCTCCCTCCCTCCCTCGCGTCCTTCCTCCCCATCTCCTTACTGCTCCTGTGATGCTTTAGACAGAAAATCACCTTCGGGAGAAGCTGAAATGAAACTTCTTTTGGAAATACACGTGTCTCCTCCACAAATTCCCAAATTCCCCAATTCCTTACAGGAGATGTTTTTCACCCATATCTTTGTTTAAAAAAAACAACGAACAAACACGGCTATTTCAAGCTTTAACACGGCAGGCACAATGTTAGTGCTGAAACAGTTAGAAATAGGGCACCACTTTTCACATATACATACATGCACGCACACACGCACGCACGCATGCACGCACGCACGCACGCACACGCACGCACACACGCATGCACGTACACGCACGCACACATGCACACACGCACACACGCACATGCCCTGAGAGGACTCTCCTCACAGCAGTGTGCTCGTGTGTCTTCAGCTTGGCTTCGCGGTGGGACGCAAGCACCAACCCCGTGTTTCCGGTCACGTGCATTGCAGCGTGCCTGCGGGCACCCCACCGAGCCCTGCAGGGTCCCTCACCTCGGAGCTGGGCTGTGTGGGCGCCCCGCGCTCTCAGGTACCAGGTGGGAGCCCTTCCCTCGCAGCGACGTCAGCGGCTGCTCTGTGGCGGGTCCCCGCGCGGCCCCGGGACGTGCTGCTCTCCTCGCTCACGTGACGATGAAGACAATCTGGGGGCGCAGACTGGCATGGGCAGTGCTCGCAAAGCTGAGATTTGAAGCATCCTGCCTCGGCCTCTATGGCGAGTGGACCTGCAATGGAAAGAGAAACGCTTGCTCAGCACAGACCCGCAGACGTCAAGGTCCGCCGTGTCGTGAGACTCTACAGAAGCACATGAGCAAACCCAGTGCGGTCTGTGACGCCTTTGGGCGCTAGGTGACGATTGGCAAAAGCAACAGGCAGCACAGACAGGAAGCCTCACAATTCCCTTCTCAGGGAAGGTGCCCTGTGCGAAGGAAAAGTGGACAGTTAACATCTCAGCAACAGGAAGTCCACAGGACGATGCAGGTTACGGCTGTGGTCACCACTGCCACCGTGACGCTCTGTGCCGACCGCCACCAAGCCCGGCGCTTGCGATGCCAAAGCCTTTAGTTTCACCTTTCGTGCTGGTGAGTCGGCTGGGTTGGCTGGTCTGGGGTGGACGTGTCTCCAGTCTGTGGCAAAGTGCGGCATGATCTTTTCATGGCAATGACAGAAGGTCAGAGAGGCAGGTGTCACAACACAGGCACAGTTCCAGCCTCAGCTCACCTCAGGTCTGCACCAGGCCAGTGACCAAGTGAGCCGACGGCCAAGTGCAAAGGCAAGAGGAGGGGAGAGGTATTTGCACCCACCGCCAGGACACGGCGGGGTGAGCATGTGCAGGACTGCTGTGCTGCAGGGGAGAAAGGAAGCTCGGTGCTGCCTGAGAGCTTCATTTAAAAACCGAAATATCTGAGAGGGAAACTTACCCAGAAATAGATTAAGTTAGTAAGAGAATCAGAGTGATTTCTTTTCAATCACAAGAGCATTTTCTGGGTTTATTCTTCTACCCCATGGCGACAGTTATATAAAGAGATTACGCCCTTGCTTGAGCATGTGTTATTCATTTTCTTTTGAAATCACATTTAAACGTCAGTAATTACCTGAACAGTGTCCCTTCAGAAGCCCGCAACGGACGTCCACACGTCCCTGAGTTGATGCTGAAATCTGGCTTCACTCCTCACTATCTTTGTTTCCTCAGGAAACGGATTTAGCCACTTGGCTCATGTAAACAAACATATCTAATAAGCTGGACTTTAAAACATTATTGGTAGCTTTTAAAGCACCTGGCTCCTAGCAGTGCCAATTCCCCAAACCTGGGGCTGGGGGGCGGGGAGGGACGTTCTGACCCCAGAAGGTAGGCTGCGTGGTGACTTCCTGCGTGTGGCGTCTCCTTCGCTCTCAGTAGAACCACCCTGATTTCCGTGATGGGACTCTGTACTGTGCATTGACATCTCAGTGGTTGACTACATCAGGCCTGTGCAGGTCAGTAGTGCATTTCTCTGCAAACATGAACTCAGCAGCTATGTGCTACGGCTGTCATGTTACCTGGGCCTCGATGTCGCACAGGACCTTTGACCCCATTGCATTTCCTGCAGGTTTGCGTCCTGCGCTGGGGTCTGGCAAACGTGGGCCACCTGTGTGCGCAGGAAGGCGGGGCCCGCCCAGGTGTTCACAATGGCCAGCAGCCTCTGCCACACTCATCTCTCCAACTTGAAGCTTCCGTGTCACCTTTGGCTCCTCTGTGAGCAGAGCCAATGCCGTGCATTCGCCAAGTTATTTTATTTTTGTCCTCATCGAACAGAGAGAAAGCCTACCCCGGACTGCTTACATTTTCATGGGATTTCAAAGGGTCTGGGAACGGCTAAGTGGCGTACGATAAGTACTCCAGAAACACCACTTACCTGTTCCTAGACGTAGGATGCAACCCACGTCCTCTGTTTCCAGAATGTTCCAAGCGCACTGCACTTCCCAGGGAGCTGTCCACGGAATGTCACCTCGGGGGACCTTCTGCGTTGCCGACCGACTGATGTTCCAAGCAGGTCCTGATTGCAGCACTGTCTAGCTCATACACTCCGGCCGTTTGCTGTCGCCTCCGAGGACGCCTTCCTTCAGACGGTCGTTCTTGCCCTGTCTGTAACCTTACAGACCCACCTGTCACCCCTCTGTCCCACGGCCCCTGCACGCGGCTCAGACCCCATCTCTGACGCACGCCGCGCCTTCCGCCAGCGCCGTGTCCCTCTCCTCCCTCGTGCTGTTCTCTGCACCACACAGCTCCCCTCCCCGGTCCCAACCACACCCCTTCGCCATTTGAGTTCTGTCTATGTAGCCCTCTCTCCCTCGGAGCTTTTTAAAACCCTGTGTTATGGCTCATCGCATCCAAGTTCAACTATCAAGTTTAGCCACGTGGTATAGACCGTATCTCCCCATGTTTCTGAGCCTGTCCCCAACTACAAAACATGGACAGCAGTGCCACGGGGACACAGCGGAGTGTAAGCGGGCTGATCGTGTAGGTACTCTCAGGGAAGACCACCAGCCGCGGTGAGTTTCGTCCCATCCCAGCCCCTCCCCAGACACGGGCTCTCTAAAGACGGGCAAGGCGTCGCACCCTTGAGGAGACACAGCTCATCCGAGCCCTCAGTCGTGTTATATTAAGGGATTTAATTAAAACGTCCCCACTAAGACGTGTGCTGGTGGGTTCGCCGTCTGCGCGTGGCTCGGGTAGGTGTCCTGTCGTCTCCTGAGCACCCTGCAGCTTCATCTCAGGCACTCAGGGGTGACGAGAAACTCCTGGCTTCTGCGTGGACGGCACAGTGTCCTTTCATGATGAATAGGAGAAAAGGACAAAATCACACAAAACTACTAAACTTCCAGGGGAGTGGCGTAGCATGAAAATAGCTAATTCATTTCCCTTGTGTGTCCTTTTTTCTCCCCAGCAGTCCATTTACTTATTTTTAAAGGTTATCACCTGTTTCTCTCCAGCTAAAAATAAATTAATGAAAAATGTGTCCAGAAGGCTTTTCTCTGAAAACTCTAACACTGCAGTCAATTAGGCCCGCGATTCGGGGTGGGGGTGGGGGGTCGAAGCAGAATAGCAACCAGGAGAGGGGAGGCGTGGGGGGGAGAACGCGGTGGAGAAGGACATCACTTCGATCTCGGTGGCAAAGTCACATTCTTATCAGCGCTCCGACAGCTGCTCTGATTCCCCCACGTGTGACAAGAAGGCCATGATCAAGTTCATTGTTTTTGTGTTATATTTTCTTCCTGGTCATTCTTTTCTTATATACCCAGATGCCGGGAAAGAAGGTAAGCAACTCAGTTTTTAGGCGTGCATGCATGTATGTACACAAGTCTGCCTTCCAGAGATTTCTCTCGGCTTTATCGACACAGGTGGTTTGCCATGATACAGGTGGTGCCACAGGGCCCGTGACACAACACGTGCTTGCTGGCCGCTCCTCGTGCATGGCAATCCTCTCTGCACCCCACTCACCCCTGCCCAGCACATGTGTACACACCCGAAACCAGCATGCGTCACCACTCCTGTACAAGCACACTCGTGTCTGGAACTAACAACAGAGATCTCAGAGGGAGGAGGTCTAGAAGTAGAAAGGCAGGAGGGTGGGACAGCGTGGCCCCAGTGTCTGGCCACATCCTGTCACCTGGATCGCATAAGCCAGACAGTGGAAGTCAGAAGCCATTGCAGATTCAGGAGACTCTTTTCAGACTTTCTGGGGTTTGTCAAATTGTGTCAGGGCCCAAGGGATGACACGAGTCATGGAGAGGAGGCGAGCTTGCTTCCCACCCATCCGCCCCCCGGCAGGGGCGGAACCTGCAGGAAGAAACTTGGGAGCAGGTAGAGACGGACTAGGGCAGAGGCAGTGGCCTGTCCTGGGAGCGGGCCAGGAGGGGGCCCGCTGTCCTTGGGAAATGTAGGAACAGGACTGAGGCGGACGAAACGTCAGTCCAGCTTTTAGCATTTCCATGACCAGAAATCTTAAACACGGCCGGCGATGAGACAACTCCTCCCTGAACAAACACACAAACACGTGCAAAACCTCTTCGGTTCAAGTTTTAAACAACTCTGGCCCTTACAGTCGCGTTCCAAGCCCGTGCGCACACGTATTTGCTTCCAATCAGCACGTGTTCACTACTTGTCTTCAAGAAAACATTGCCTCCGTGTGCAGGTCAACGTCTCGGATTCTCAGTCCCCGATGCACACGTGGACTCGGTGACACCGTTGTGCTTCAAGGCTAAGTCTGTGACGGTTTGAAATCGTCGTGCTTGCTCTGGGCGCAGTCCGTGTTTCCGTCCCCAGGAGCCACGTGTTTCCATGTTAACACAGCAGATTCGGGGTGAACAGTGAGAGCAGAGATCGCACAGACAATGAGGAATGACGGAGTCGGCGGGCCGCCCTGTCCGTCTGACACCACCCCGCCGTCCTGCACCAGCATGTGTGCACTCTGTAAGGGGACCGTAATGTTTGCCACCACCTTCCCCCCGACTACTGGCCGCCCATCCCTAGTCTGGGTGACCTAGTTCACGCTGCATAACAAGTAGCCCCAATTCAGAGCCTCAAGAAAGCCACGTCCCCATATTTACCCCTTGGCCAACGGAAGCTTCCTCACTCACGACCCAAGAGGACGGAGCCTTCGTCGCGAACGGGGTGAGAAACAAGGTGAAAGACACGTCTTCCAGAGACCCACGAAGCTTTCTCGTTGACGTGACTCACGTAGGTTCTGTGCATTGCTCCTGACCGAGTCGCGTCATCGCGTACTCTGGGGGGGCCGTGGCGAGCAGCCCCGGTCTCCGCGGTACCTGCTGCCTTCCACAAGCCCGATTCCCTGCCCCAGCCCGCGGCGAGGGGCAGTGGCGCCACGCACGCGCTCGCTGACTGCGTCGTTGTCTTTGGCAACACATTGTCGGCTGGAAACACCCTGCGTCCATGTTCACGTTCTGTCTTTGACCTGGCACCCCAACGTGGCAAACCCTGCCTGAGTTATGGTCCAAAACCCAGTTACTTTTCTAGGAACGACAGTAAGACTTGAACAGTACGTACCTGAGCCCGTGTTTTCCCATTTCTGCGGTCTGACCCCGGCCTCCGTGGCTCCTAGCACACCCTCCTGGCCGTCAGGATCGCGCACGGACCGGCCCCGCCTGCTTAGCGAGTCCGACGTGATGCCCGGATGCTCCCGACTTCCATTCTCTCCGGGGGCTCTCTGAAAGCATCAAGTGTGAGGATCCGGCTACGGAGGCCGGAGACCGCTGCAGACGGAATAAAGATGGGGCCGGGGAGGGAGCGGGGCTGTGAGCCAGAACTAGACACTTCGATGGCCCAGATCCCGTGGGTACAAAGCAGGACGGGCGTGGGAGGGCTGGCTGGCCTGACCCGCAGGAACCCACCGCAGGCGTTGCCCGGGGGGTAGGTATCGTAAGGGCGCGTGCCCACACACACCTGTTACCTACCAGTCAGGCCCGTGGGAGAGAGCGGCCACCTCCACGCTGGGGGGCTGCAGCCTCCTTCAGAGACACATGGGTTTTTGCTCTAAGCCAGGAGGTGAGGGGGTCGTTCGCAAAAGGGCAGGAGGATGTGGGTGAGGGACCTGACCTCCTGTTAGCACGTTCTGCGCCTGTTAATTTAAGATCTCCTTTCTTCCGCCTTCATTTCAGCTGGCATTTCAAACATCTCCTATGCGCCAGACGCTGTGCGTGGCCCGTGACCAGGGACGAACACGACACAGGAAGCGCCTGCCCCCAGGGACGTGTTCATGCATGCATGAAGCACCTTCATGCTGATGTTGGGGAGGGACAGAGAGCAAATAAGTATTTGTTACAGTCTCAACGGTATCAATTGTGAGCAACAGTAAAGCCAGACGACTCCCCTTGTTTTGAATGTGCCCAAGCCCACGGGTGCTGGCGGAAGGAGCCCTGGGAGTGCTCGTGACACGCGTGGGCAAAGCCCTGAGCCATCGCCATCGTACATGTGACCCCTGGACGAGCCTCTCCTCCCTGCCCCCAGGCCTTGACCCCGAACGGTCCTGTTGGGTATCTCTCTGCCTCCTTCTCCACCTGACAAACACGAAAGCAAGTCAGTGTGGAGGCTCATGGACCCAATCTGACCTGCAGCATTTCTCGTTTGTTTGTTTTAAGCTGAAGGTAAATGCTTTTAGCTACTACCACGGTCTCTCCAGTTCACCAAAGGCAAAACCATTAGAGGGTTATTAGGAATGGCACATTGCACTGATGGTCAGAAAATGGGTTTGGGGGTCTTGGACCTAACTTGTAACATGTATAAAACAGTCACTATCGCAGGCACTGTTTCTGCTTCACATACTTTAACTTCCTGTCTGCTATTATTAATGAGTCTATGAGCCTGCACCTCCTCCAGGAAGTCCTCCCTCCCCACTCTTAATGTGAGCTGGGTGCTCTTGCTATGAGGAAAAGCATTCCTATGTCCATCCCAGCTATGGTCACCCTGAATCTCCTGGGAAACAGGAGCTAGTGTTTTATCTCCGTCGCCAACACCTGTTGTGGTGTTTGGCACAAAGAAATGCCAAATTCGTGTCCTATATACATACATGTACATCTTATCTCAAAAGCAAAATGCTCGGACAATGCCAGAAGGGGTAATTAAAGAAGCTGAAAGTTGTCCCCTTAGGAGAGTTAAACTGCTGGATGCCACGGCCCCCCCACAGTGCATTCCTTCTGTCGCACGGCGAGCTCTCCTGTTTTGTTTTATTCTAATTTCACACACTGTCATTCTGACTGGCTCGTGCACTCCTGGGGGACAGAGCTCTTCTCTTCTCTCTTAGATGAATAAGCCCCCAGAGCCCGGCGGCGTCCAGGCCAATGGCGGGTGTGCGGTAAATCCATTCTGAGCTAATGAAATCTCCACAGCCTTTGGGGCATTGAGGCATACTCACTTGCTCCCCAAAATGCAGAGTCAGCACCCCTAAATGGCCCTGGGAAGGGTGAGGGCTTGGCAGCCGGGGGAGAGGAGGACAGAACAGCTGACGGGGCACGCACGGCGGGTAGACTGTCCCGTGGGAGTCACGAGTGTCAGGGTTCAAGGCCGTTGGAGAGCCCTCTTCAAAGACAAGCCTCCCCGTCGCGGCCACGTGGACCGACGTCTCACAACTGCAGGTGCCTGGCGCTGCGTCAGGAAGAGATTTATTAAATTTAACAGCCCGGAATATTATTACATAAAGACCTGCCCCCGAGCTGCCATCAAACTGCTCAGCCAGCTGCTGGCCTCATGCATTTCCTGCACATTTTCCGTCTTTTCCACTCAGTGTGACGTGGTCAGAACCAGGCTGGGCCTGGCCGCTGCGCTGGGCACAGCCACACGGTGCATTTCGTCTCTGATCGCCACTGGGCAGGATGCTCGGGGGCCTCCGTCCCTCCATGCTTTTCGTTGGTTGGTGTCTGTCGCTCGTGAGCATTTGCCACACATTTCTGTTGGGACTTCCAACGGCGGCCGAGTGGCCACTGCGTGACTCCCAATGCTTTCCTGTAGAAAGTAGGTGCAGCCATGACACGGAGCAGGAAGCAGTTGGCTTGCACGTGCAGAAGGCTTCTAGATTAGAAGCAGGACAGACACTGGGAATCGGAGCACAAGTGGGAGTTTGCAAAGGAAAGAGGAGGGCGAAGACTCCGGGTGATGCTATGCGCAATCCCGCTTCCTGGAAACCAGAGATTGTCACTCCATTGCTCTGCGTCTCCTTACAGCAGTGTGGGGGCACTGGACACAGGGCCCCAGCCCCCAGAGACTCTGATGTTATGCTAAAAATAGCGCTCACGCCGGTAACGAGTATAACGCTAATGACTTTGAACACTAGTGATCGCACTCTTCCTCTCTCAGCACCTCGGCGGTCCAGCTGGACCCGGAAGCGTCCGGGTGAAGGTGAGGCCCAGGTGCTGGGCTGGGAGCGATGTCAGGACAGGCGCACGAGCCCAGAACACGCCTGGGAAGAAGCTTCCAGCTCAGCCTAGCCGCCTTGAGGAATGAGAGATGTTCATTGGCATTTTAGTCCTCTGTGTTCACCAGCACCGTTGGATAGACATGAAATTTGAACCTGGCCAGCTCTTCCCTGTGTTGGAATCATTAAAGGCTTTAGTTTGGGGAGGGGGGATTATTGCAAAGGGATGGGGGTGTCTCTTGCTGACAACCTCCTGGATGCTGTCGCATCGCTTCATCCCACTATTGTCCCCACGCGCAGAGAGAGGACAGTTGCACGGGAGCTGAAACAGGTCGCCTGAGGTCAGACAGCTAAGTTACTGCACGGAATACTCTCCCTCCTCACACGTTAAAGCCCGTTTTCAAAACATGTCAGCAACAGTGGCTTAGACCAGGGCGTCCAACCCAAGTCCTTTATGTCGAATAAATTCTGCGTGACCAACGCATGGACAGATCATGAACAAAGGAAGGCCATTGATTTTCTTTCTGTGTACACGACGTGACCAGGCGTAACAGGACCTGGAGTGGCACGCAGTAAAAATCACACGCATTTGGAAGAAAAGAATGGGAGGCTGGCTAACGTGCACTGTAACGGTAGCCGGGGAGAGGGGATCGGATCTTCAGTCGACGCCAGGACGTGGCACGCGCCTGGCCAGCACGGGCTTTACTTTGGAGCGTTGCGGTAATTGGAAGACAGGAGCAAACCACGTGCCACCACCCGTACATAACGAAAAAAGGAGCACCAGTTCGCCAGGGGAGACGAATGTGCTCAGGGTCCCCACTTCCTAATGTTCGGTGGGGCTTCGCTCACACGATGATTCCACAATCTGTCACGGGCTGCCGGGAAGTGCAGCGAGCCCACGTGTTTACAAACCCCCTGCGTGACCTCCGATCGCATCGTCACAGCCCCTCGGCGGTGCCATCCAAATCAAGGAAGGTGGGACTTCCTCAAGCTCTGCTTGAAGGCCTGATGCACCCCTCTACCTCTGTTTCTGAGATTCCCACTCGCCCCCGGTCACTGCAGCCAGCGGCCTGTCACAGCGGCACCTGACCGCCCAGAGCTCTGGCCACGACGCACGTCTGACGTTAGCCCTGCCCACACCCACCGTGTTGCCGACATTCACCTTTGCACCTGTGTCTTGTGTTTTCCTCCTACTTTCTCTCCATACCAGGCCTCGGGGGCTGCATACCCACCACGTGCTGTTACTTGTGCGATCCCGGTGGAGGCACGCAGGGTGAGGTCAAACGGGCAGGACTCTGAAGGGGACAGGAGGCCACATTGTATTCCAGGGACGGAGAACACGCGTCCTGTGCCTCCGCGGGCCTTGCTGCGTCACCCTCATGTCCCACATGCTCCCGTGCCCCGTTCTGCAGGAGTCAGCACCCAGATGCTCACACAGCCTGCAAACCCCAGCGCAGCTGTGCACGTCGCGTCTCCAGGGCCCCGAGTTCAGCGACTTTGCCTCTCGGTCTTCCCGCTCAGTCACGGGCCTCTCTGTGCTCTCCTGCAGGACGCCGTGCAGCTGGCTGCCCCAGGGCCTCTGCTCGTGCTGCTGCTGCTATGAGCGCCCCGTGAGCTCCCCCTCGGCCTCCGGTATCTTCGGCTTCGACAGATACTGTGCTACCCCACAAGGCCCCGCCTCGCCTTGCGCTCTCTCCTAGCATCCCATAACTTCCTTTACAACACTTATCACAAGTGACAGTTACACGCTATTGGGGTAGCTACTTGGTTTCCCTGGTAGACGCCAAGCTTCAGGAAGCCAGGATTTATGTATCTTTTAGACTCACCATTTTATCCCTGGCCCCCAATACTGAAAAAAAAAAAAAAAAAAAAGACATCTTTAATTTTTAAAAAATGAATGGATAAGTGAATTCAGACATAAGAGGGGACGATTAGCAGTTGTTAATGAGCTGAGGGTGACACAGGGAAACCCGGGGAAAGAGTCATACTCCCAATCACAAGAACTGAAATCAAACTCTGTATCTTCCACGGAGTTTAAATCAAATACTACTCCCATTCCATCATCTGCAAACGGAGGCTCGTAGGAAAATCTCTGAGCGTGTTGCCATGAGGATGAAGCAGCACCACGCCCGTCACACGACGAGCTGTCGGTGGAGATCTGTTGAATTCGTAAGTAAACAGGCGTGGAACTCCATTAAAATATCCGTGATACGACGACCAGGCAAAGACCAGGCATCTATCGACGACACTGATGAAAAGTCATAGGAACAGAGAGCGAGACCATCGGATGGAGAGGACAGAAAGGTCACGTCGACCGAGGAAAGAACCGCAATTATTTTTAAAAGTTGTCCTTAGAGGACATGGGCTTCGATGGCAGGTTTCAGAGCCCGACGATCTCCTCTGACAGCTGACGATACACGTCTACGATGAGATGTCCCAACCTTGAGATCCACAGGGAAGGGAAGCAAAACGCAGCCAGTCTGCCTGGAAGCACCCGGCCTGGTCTGGGGCTCCGCATCCCTGCCCTGCACCCACGGTCATTTTGAGGACAGGCCATGCTGGGAAGTACCTGCTTGCAAGGTGATTGTCACCGAATAGAGCCACCTCTGCAGCCACCTCAAGCAAGTGGGCGTCTGCAAGTGGGTGGTGACAGCACGAAGCCACGCAGTGCCCGTGTGGGGAGACAGGTTTCCTGTCCCTGTGGCCTCCACACAGCAGTCCCCAGTCCCCCGTCCCGAGCGTCTGGCACCGGCGGGTTCCGCAGAGATCCGGAACACCGGTGTCCCAGACGGTGACGTGAGGCACAATCCCTACGTCTCAGCCTCGTTTTAAATAGTAACTAAATTAACCCACACTGATCTCCCAGGGCGAGATCTGTGATCTGCTCCCACATGCCCAAAGCTCCATGGATGGCAGCGGGGAGGACCAGGAGAGGGGAAGGGGGAGACATAGGAACGTGGGGTCTCCTACTCCCACGTCACACCCGACACCCAAGTACTTTTCAGAGAAGCACCCAAGGACGAGGACGAGCAAGCCGGCTGGGGCTCAGGGCGGGCCGGGGACCTCGCCTTTGCGTGCGCACTCCGGCCTCCGGCCGCCGCCTCTGAGCCAGATGGCGCTGGCGTCCACAGACGTGAGCGCCCTCCCCGAGCCGCACGCTTGGTTAGCACTTTGGGAATAGTCCGAGTTTCGTCCCGACCATGGCCCCTACGCCCAGCCGCCTGCTGTCTTGCAAACGATGGGTTTAGGCAGTTCCGCGCTGGGGGCGCCGCTGCCCCAGGGGCCCCCGCCGGCCAGGCCGCATCTCGCACGGGGCGCCGCGCGCCTAGCGTGGTTCTGCGCATCTGCGGATGTGCCGCCTCGGCAGGGGCCCGCGCCCCCACCCTGCACTGGAACCAGCGCTGCTGTGTCACAGTCACGTAAAGCTCTTGGGCAAGGGGAGGCTCCGCGCTCCCCAGCAGCGGGTGACTCTACCAGACCCTCCCGCACAGCCAGCCCGCGGAGTGCTCAGCGCAGCCATCCGTCTCCGGGGCATTCTAAACGGGGGCGTTACCGGGCTGCAGAGGTGGGCCGGCGCCCTCCGCCCCTCCCCTCAGCCCCAGGCCCTCCCCTGGGTGCTCCGAACGCCCGCCCCGCCCAGCGGCCCTTCGCGGGGACGCGGTGCAGCCTGAGCCCGGGCGGGGCGCTGCCGGGCTCTCCTCGTTTTAATGCACCGGTTTCCCCCATGGACGCCTCTCCGTTTCTTCAAAGGCCTTACGTTGTGGCTGGTAGGCGCTGAGCTGCCTCCTCTCCTACGCTCTCTGGAACCGCTCCGAGCGGTAGTTGTAGGAGCACGGCAAAGGCCACGCAGCTGCGGCGGGTCCGCACACGTGAAATCGGAAGCACGAGTAGGGAGGTCCCAGGTGGCACGTGCGTCCTCCGAACCAGCATGTCCTGGACTGCCGAGAAACAGGGCACGGAGGTTGTTTCCCAGGAACTGCGATGAGGTTCACGGAGTTAGGGCCTGGGGCCCCGGGCAGGCCGCCCCCAAACGCCCCCAGATGGCACGCGGATGACTTTGAATTCAAATCCCTGGGCAAGTGGAGGCAGCAGGAGTCTGATCTCTCTCTCACTAAATGCAGGGCATGCACCTCCGGGTGGACGCCGTCCTCCTGCTGCAGAAGGGCTGAGGAGGAGGGAGCCGATGGGGGAGTCAGGCTCATTGCCAGACAGAGGCTGGAGTTTAGGAGCCTGTGTAAGAAAACCCG
>PVJL010016471.1:0-20848 GCA_004026885.1 Lyroderma lyra
GAAAGGGGAGGGGGTGGGAGAGGAGGGGGGGAAGCTAAATATAAGGTGATGGAAAGAGAAGTCACATTAGGTGGTGAACTTATTATACATCAAGTTGACAATGCACTGTAGAATTATATGCCTGAAACCTATGTAATCCTTGCTAACAGATGTCACCCCAATAAGTCTAACAATAAAAATGAATTAAAAAAAATAATAAATAAAGGTTTAAGTACCTTAAAAAATAATAATTACTACCATCAAGTCAGACAGCAATAACACTCCCTCATATATTCACATGATTTCATTTTTTCAAAGAACATTTATTTACCTATATGTTATCTCCACAACAATCAATCTTCTGAAGAACTAATAATATTATCTTCATTTGGCAGATGTATGAATTTCAGCACCTAGCAGTTTAATGACTTTGTTCCAGCCACACAGTTAATAAGAGAAACAAGTCTGGAACACAGATCTGTTCATTTCCATCTCATTACATTTTTCATTATATCAATACCCAGCTTTCATCATTGATAATTCTGCTACTGATAATGATAACTAAATCAATCAGGATGGCCTAGGCTATAACCTCAGCCTCAGTGATTTAACAACACAAGTTTATTTCTCACTCGTGCTACCTATCTAACATGGGTCAGTAGGGAGCACAGCTTCTTATTTAGTTCATTCAGTGAGGAGACTGGCAGAGGCTCCACCTTCCATCTTGTAACTACACTATCTGGAAGGCACAATTGTCACCTCGGTAAACAAGGCAGAGATGTAGAAAAAAATGAATATTTCACATCCACTATTCCAGATTTTTATCCAGAAGCAACATACATTACTTTCATTTAGAGCCTATGGGCTCAAACTTGTAATACAACAGTTTCTCCTAATTACAAAGGGACTGAGAAATATGGAAGAGTACATGGATGTTTGTTGATCAGTAAATGCCTCTGCCATGATATTATGAGATAACATTTACTAAATGCTTAATATGTGCCAGGCAAAGTCCTAAGCATGTTGTGTCATTGTCTTATTTAATACTTACTATAATCTTGTACCATAAAAATAACAGTTATACTAATAAGATAACTGAGTTTGAGAATGACAATACACACTAAATTTCACAGCGGTTAAGTGGCAGAGCCAGGATTCAAACGCAGATCATTCTGATTCTAGAGCCAACTGCAAGTTAACTTATTTAAATCCAAATTCATTTTATATGTCTTCTTTTTAGTCACCTTCAAATCTTTTGTTTGAGTGAACTATAGCTTTCACCTGTTCCTTTCCACACTTAACACCTATTTTCAATTTTATTTTCATCTTAAATGTATAAAGCATGATTAGTGAGAGAAGGTAGGTGAATAAAAGTTAAAAAGAACAAAAACGTTTTGTTGTAACTTTTTATTCTTTCTCACAATAGTACTATCACTTTTATAAGAGAAACTAAAGGCAGCAAGCAAAGGTATTTAATTGTTTGAGCTTGCTTAGTGTTGATCTAATGTTAAACATACCAATCTTCTCTCTTATTATTTGTATTTTTTAAAATATAAAATAATGCCTCTTATCTTCTTTGTATCTTCTTTGGAAAAAGGGCCCAATTATATAGTCTTAATAATTCAGAATATACCTGTTGTAAGACATTTCCTTTTGTAGCTATTTATAACTGAGGTTATAAATCTATACTGGAAATTAAAGAGAGGTCAGCTCAGATATATTGGAATATCATTTATCACAAAAAGTATTAAAAGGTTTTAGACAGCCAGCCCTGTTACTCCAAAACTCAATTATCCAGAAATTCACTTATACTTGAAGATTCCAAATTTTTTAACTGAAATTTAAAACACTCATGAAACTCTGGCTAATGTGGAAAATATTGGTTTAATAAATATATTTTACTAAATAGTATCAGATCAGTGTCTCATAAACTCATTTAATTTGGAGAATAAAAGCCATCTCCCTCATTTTGCCAATACTGGAAATGGGAGTCTAAAAGAAGTTACTAATTCACAGTCAGGTAAATATTTAAAGACAACACAAAGATAAGAATCAAGGCCTCCTCAGACTCTCAATCTAGGCTAATTTAAAATGGTAGCCATATTTTTAACATTTTGCCTCTGGAAACTTAAAATAAAACTATCTTAAAACACTATAAAGGTTTATATTAAGTAAAATAACACATTTCTATTGACACATTTATAACTCACAGCCTACAATAACTATATTAAATATCTATTATTGATTACCATGAAATAGCTAAGAGTCTACTCAAAACATGTATAGAAAGAAAACATATAGAAATGTAAAATACAAAGTCTCACTATTAAATTTGTGAACTTATTCTAGAAAAACTGGTACATACCTCATTTCTGAGTATTACTATGGTCACCTTTGAAGTACTTTCCTTTAGAAGCTATGTACTGTTGCCAGAGCCTAGTCAACCCTTCAAAGCAATTTTGGAACTCTTTTTCTGGAATGACCATCAAAGCTGTCATCTTATGACCCTTGATGTCCAGAATGTTATCAGTATGTCTTCCTTTCAATGTTTCCTTTATTTTCAGGTGAAGAAAAATGTCATTGTGGGCCAGATCAGATCAGTATGGATAGTGCTCCAATACAGTCATTTGTTTACTGGCTAAAAACTTTCTCACAGGCAGTGCCATGTGAGCTGGTGCATTATCATGATGCAAGAGCCATGAGTTTTTGGTGAAAAGTTCAGGTAATTTTCTTTTTTTCATTTTTATTCTCATAAGGTTGTAAATTACTCTACAAAGTTTATATACATGAAATAATACTAACAAATAGGAAATGTACAAGAGCTGTCCAGAAAGAATCCAGCTATACATTTCTCTACTTTTTTCATATTACATGCCTGAATACTTTCTGGAAAGTCCTCGTATTTATCACAGCATTATTTCAATTCTTATATTTGGTTGTTACACCAACATAATTTTTTTTTCCTTTGAGACTTTTTATTTTTTAAATTGTTTTTTACATGCAATGTCACAATGGTTTGAAGTGTACAGTATAGTGACGATCAATTTATATAACTTACTAAATCCTCATTCTGGTACATCTGGTTCCCCTCTAACACCATACATAATTATTACAATGTTGTTGACTATATGCCCTATGATGCACTTGGCCTCCCTGTGACTATGAATTTGTACTTCTTGATTTTTTTTTTTACTCACCCTCCCACCCTCCTTCCATCATCCAAACAAATCCAATACCCATGTTATGTCACATATATTTACTGCAATCTTATTGACTATATTCCTATGTTATATTCTATATCTCTTTTATTATTGCCTGTAACAATCAAACTAAACTTATCCATCCCTTCCTTTTATTTTACCCACTCTATCATCCCTCCTTTCATCTTAAAGAAGTCCCTCTAACATTCTTTGTAGTACTCGTTTGTGGTGATGAACTCTTTTAGCTTTTCCTTATCTGAGAAGCTCTTTATCTATCAATTTTGAATGCTAGCCTTGCTGGATCCATTATTCTTGGTTGTAGATCCTTGGTTTTCATCATGTTAAATATTTTCTGCCATTCCCTTCTGGCCTGCAAAGTTTCTGATGAGAAATTAGCTGAACGTTAAATGGTATGCCCTTATAAGATACTACTTTTTTTCCTTTGCTGCTTTTAGAATTTTCTCTTTTTCTTTAAATTTTGTCTTTTTAATTATGAATGTCTTGGTGTGTTCCAGTTTGGGATCATCTTGTTTGGAACTCTCTATGTTTTCTGGGCTTGTGTGTTTCCTTCACCAGGGTAGGAAATTTTTCAGTCATTGTTTCTTCAAATAAGTTCTCAATCCTTTTCTTTTTCTTTGTACCTTCTGGTAGACCTATGATGCGACTGTTGCTATGTTTAATGTTGTCCCAGAGGAATCTCAAATCTTTCTCTCTTTTTTTTTTTTTTTTGATTCCTTTTTCTATTTGTTGTTCTGGTTAGGAGTTTTCTGCTGGCTTTTCTTGCAAATCACGGCTTTGCACTTCTACTTCATCTAGTTTGGTGACTTTTATTCTATTCTTCATTTCAATTAATGTAATCTTTATCTCTGCTTGGTCCTTTATAATGGTTTGTATGTCTTCCTTTATGCTTTCTATTGCTCTGTTGAAATTATCATTAAGTTCCCTGAGCATTTTTATAATTGTATCTTTCAGCTCTATTTCTGATGGGTCATTTGTCCCCATCCCTTTCACTTTGATTGTCTGTTGTTCAGATTTATTTTGACCTCTCTTTCTCTGGTTTCTCATTCTGGCAGTCTCTCTGTATTCTGCTCCTTAATCTGACACTCACTGCTGCAGTTACTTTGGTATTCACTGCTGATGCTGGGTTGGTGGAGATCTATTGGGGGAGAGGCATTTAGGTCTTTGTTTTCTTCTAGTGGCTGTGGGGCCATGCAGGTCTGTTCTCAGTTTGCAAAAATCTCAGAGCACACCAATGTCTATGTTGGACTTAGTTTTCCAAGGAAGATTGCAATATGGGTAGGGCTGGTTGCTCACTGGAGAAAGTGTTTCTGGTGGTGGTGGAACTGGTTGAGGCAAAGTTCCAGTGAGTCAGCAGGGTGAAGCAAATGAAGCTCAACAGACCAATCAGGTTCAGATTCGGCTGTGTGGGAGTGGACACAACACAGGAAAGATGGTACCCACCAACCAGCTGCGTGGGAGCAAGATGCACCCCCCAAGAAAGGCAACTGCCCTCTATCCATTCCTCCAAAGTCACACACCTCAATTTGCCCCCTATATGCCTCCAATTCCCTCTGAGTCATTGTCCTTCTGCCAGATCCCAGGGTGAGTACCCATGGATGAATGAACCTGTGCAGGCACTTTAAGAGGGCATCTGTGTTTCCTGAATCTTTCCATTCCAACTGGACAGTCAAAATCCCTACTGTTTTACACAGTCAGATGTTGTGGGGCCCCTCTTCCCAGCACCAGTGCTCCAGGCTAGGAAGCCTGGCATGGGGCTACTGTCCTTTGCTTCTCTGGGGGGGATCTCTATGACTGAGATATCCCTCTTGATTCTCTGCTGCCATTGGAGGTTTGATTCCTTTCACATCTGTGCCTTTTCTACCAGCCTCGCCGTGGCCTCTTCTTGTTTGTGTCCTTAGTTATAAAATGTCTGTTTAGCTAGATTTCAAATGTTTCTTCATGTTGCTTATTTAATGATTTAGTTGTAATTTTAATGTCTTCATGAAACAAAGCTTGAATCTCCCAACATAATTTCCCAGGTCATTTTCATCTAACTTTTTCGTGCAGTCTATTCAGTACTTGGTTTACAGTAGTAAACTTGGTTGACTGTCCATTTCTTAACAATTTACAATGAACAATCTCTTTGATATCAAAAGTGATAAGCAACATAGGGTTGTTTCTTGATTTGGACTGAAAGAACTTTTTGGTCATGGAGAATTGACTGACTTTCATTATGCACCTTGATGCTTTATTTCAGAATTGCATTGGTATATCCATATTTCGTCAGCAGTGACAACACAGCCCAAAACAACATCTTGCCTCTTCAAAAGGTCTTAGCAACCTTCGACTCTCTTTTGCTTTTGTTCATTAGTGAGTTTCTTCAGGACCATTTTTGTGCACACCTTTCTTATGCCAAGATTTTCAGTAAATATTTTTCTAACTCTGTCTCTATTGATGTTTACTTGGTCTGGTATGCTTTGCACAGTAAGCCAATTATTTTGATGCTCAATTCGATGAATTTTTGGAATGTTTTTGTTGGTTCTGCTTGTTAATGACCACCCTGACCTCTCTTCATCACTGATGCTTTCTCTCCCCTCAGAAAAATGTTTAATCCATATGTATGCAGCTGTTTTGTTCATAGCATTATCCCCACAAACTTGGACAGACATGTTCCTTATTTCACTTCCACTCTTGCCAAGCTTAATTAAAATTTAATGCTCATTATTTGCTCTAATTCAAGCTCTGACATTCTCAGAATGGCACACAAAACCACTCAACAAACATAATGAACACCACTCAAAAAGACACCACCACAGGTCGATACGAACACTGCTGTGAGACACAGATATACCAAGGTTATCAAACCTTACCCCGTTGTTTGTACAGTGCTGCTAACATAAGTACACAGTGGCAAGTTCACAAACTTAATAGTTTAGAATAGCTAGAACATATACATCATTAATTAGTAACATATATGTTTTCTGGGGTGGTATAACAATTTTTAAATGTACCTTTGTACCATGTTACTTATACAACAAGTATGGAGTACTTCTATAATTAAAAGATAAAAATTGTCACGTAATTTTAAAACACAGTAGTAGCTTGTATTTGTTTAAAATCTTTTACCAGTCATTTCAATTTGCCAACTTGGAAAGACAAAGAGAGTATTTCATGCCAAGCCAAAAAGAGAGGCTGTGTTTTTAAGATGTGTCATTTTACTATAACAGAGCAGTAGAATATCTAAATTATTTTCTTAGTTACATGAATTTGGGAATGCAGAAAGTAACCACCCTATTTTTTTTCACCTGTCAAATAGAAAAATAAAAATACCTTCACTGCAAATGCCAAAAATTTGTTTTACAGATTACATAACTTAATGTATATAAAAGTTCTTGGAAAAATGAAAATAGATTTACAAATCTCAGTTATATTTTTATTAACATGTAGATTAATAAATTAATATACCCTTCATATGCATCAATATATCAACATTTGTGTTACTTAATAGTTTAATGTTTTATTCACTTCACAGAAGGCAGACAAAGGCCAAAATGTTAGATTACTTATGCTATATTCTACAGTGAATATCAGACAAATTTCAAGTGCTATTATTCTATAGGTTCCTTCCATGTGCCTATATGCCAGTCACAACACTAGGTACTTTCTATATATGTTATTGCTTTATCCTTGGTCTAACTTTGTGAGGTATATGTATATGTAATCGGAGAGGTTAAATAAACTGCTCAGGGTCACACTGCTGGTAAGTAGCAGAACCAGGATTCATATCCAGGTTTCTCAGTTTCCAGATCTTTTTCTTTTTCTTTTTTAAATTATTTTTCAGGGACAATAGTTACCTGTTGAGGCAATGTTCACTTTCTTTTTCTTTTTTGGTACATACATGTTTGAATATATTGGAGTGGTACAGAATAGCATTTTTTTAATTCACTTATTTCCTCTAACAAAATAAATTGTTCAATTGTTCTCTTCTAATATCTATTCTGTTGACCTTGTGTCTCTGTGCTGAAATTGATTTTTTTCTAAGTGGCCCTTTCTGTAAAACTAAAGTGTTTCTGATTGGATTTATCATAGCCCAGTAATTTGGAGCTTTTTGAGTTTAAAGTGTTTACAAGGTAGACTTTTCCCTGGATTTGATTATCTCAATATCCTCAATGCATAGAAATGTATTTACTGATAGGCACATAAGTAATTCATTTATGAAATTGAATTATCTGACTATGAAGATTCTGTGTTTTTATTGTGTAGCAGTCTTTCTGAAACTGATTTATGATTAATAACAGACAGATGAAATGTGGAAACAGTTTATTTCAAGACTCTTTAAATGTCTAAGTTCATTAACCCCTGCACTTTATATTTTTTGAAGTTCAGTGGTAGGGTGAAAAAAAATGGTTCATGAGTTTTTAATATGAAAAATGGCTAGCAAATGTTTATAACATTTTGTACCAGGGGAAAGAGTTTGAGCTTTAGAAAAGTTTTAAGGACAAGATTAATGGCTCAGTATTCAACTTTTGTTTATTGCTCCTTATTTTACTTTACATTTTTCATCAAAATGTTCTTAATGTTTATATTAGGTTTGTATTTTCACTTATATGGGCAAGACATGATACTTATTATCTCCAAAGCATTTTGCTACATGAGTCTATTCATGTTATTGGTCAAAAGAGGCATACAAACATACTGGGGATACCAAAGAAATGTATACATATTTTAAGAGATGTTACTTAGGTATTACATACATACTGGCAGTAACCACTTTGAGTACTTCCTATATTTGCAGAAGTCAAATGTGACTTGCATTCATCCTTTGTTATTGGTATATATTGAGTATTACAATTTTAATAGTTTTTTTTTTCTTTTGAAAATGTGTGTACATTTTTTGGCATCCTCTGTATTTCTAAATTAAACATTTGTCATTTTCTTTAAATTATTATTTAAATGTCAGTAAATATCATTCATAATTTTACGGATTATAGTAAATCCTACAGAAACATTCTGAGGTAGGTACTATTATTACAAACACTGTTGTTTTTCAAACTAAAGAAAGGGGAGGGGTGGGAGAGGAGGGGGGAAGCTAAATATAAGGTGATGGAAAGAGAAGTCACATTAGGTGGTGAACTTATTATACATCAAGTTGACAATGCACTGTAGAATTGTATACCTGAAACCTATGTAATCCTTGCTAACAGATGTCACCCCAATAAGTCTAACAATAAAAATGAATTTAAAAAAAAGTAACAGAAGCTTGGTGAGTTTGCACAACTTTCCCATGATCACAAAACAAAAATTCAGTAAAATGAAAATTTGAACTCAAGACAGTCTGATTTCAGTCTATATTATTAATCAGTACTCCATTTTTTTCTTTATTTATTAAATTAGTCTAGTATGATGGTTTAATAAGCACCATACAAAAAAAAACAGGCACTTCCTCTTTTTATTCTTAATAATGGTGCCACCATTTCTTCACTTTCCCTAGCACAAAACGAAAAAGTCATCTCACACCTTTCTCTTATTCATTCCTCATGTGTAATTACTTGTTAATATCCACAAATATCTACCCCTATAATGATTAATTGTATTATCCCTTTTATCAAACATGTTCAAGCCCTAATCTCCTATAACCCCTAGATGATTACTAGTTGTTCCTGAGTTCAATAGTCTCCTAGACTAAACTATGTTACATTGTACTACAAGAGACATCTTCTTAATGTACAGTTAACTATGACACTGTTCTCAAGTATTTTATCTACTTTCACAATTAAGTACAAACTACTCACCTTGATATTCAAGGTATTCAAATAACCTGACCTCAGTGTTTGTTTGTTTTTTAATGCTTATATTTTTTGGGCTTTCATACACATGTTCTATGTTCCAAGCTAAAAAAACTAGCCCCAGTTATGTAAGCACAGCCTTTATTTTGTCTGTCTTCATGCTTTTGTTTAATACTTTTCTATCAACAATTTCCTTCCCTGTTCTTTCTACCTAGTAATATTCTACTCAACTTTTAAAAGCACATCTCAAATTGTACTTCATTTATTACTTCATTTCCAGTGATCACATATAGTTTGTATTTGCCTCCCTCATTCATCAGATTATGTACCTTTCTTTGAACCTCTTCATATTATGAGGAGATATAGTTATTTCTATCTTTGTTTTAACTTATTTTTTAGATAGCAAAATTGTTAAGGTCAAGAGTTTGCTTTTTCTATCTTTATATTCTACACAGACTGAATCAATTTTTTTCATTGAGTAGGTACTTCATGTTTATTGAAATGCATGCAGATGGCCACTAATATCTTCTAGAAGTTTATCATGTCTGCACCAAAAATATTGTGATCTTATGTTCTAAACCAGTGGGAAATAAAACAATCTAAGTTCAAAATGCAAGTATTTCTGAGAGTAGATCTTGACAGGAGGGGAAATATGTCCCAATATAGTATAAGTCCAATAATAAATAGTGTTTCTACTTCTATTGGATTTCTGGGAAGTACTATTTGTACTAAAATGGAATGAGTACAAATATAAATCCAGAGTAGTTATATTACTCCATCAACTAAGCAACAGCTTTCTATTTTATCAAGAATGTAATAAGTATAAGTGAAATAAGTCTGTGTTCAGCAAGATTATGTCTGGTGTAAGATTTGAAAGTTGCTTGACTTCATATCTAGGAGAGCCTATATCTTCTAACCTGGAGTGAAATAACATCTGACATTAACTGGAGAACTAACTAAAGAATTGGGGCAATGATTCTGGAAGAACACTTACGTAATTATCTGTAGTTTGTGAACTAGAACTAATTTATTACAAAGTAGTTGTTTAAGCCTGATTCTCCTAATCTTCTTATTAAAGGAAGGGGCTAGGCTAAAAATGGTTATTTTCTACATTATTTTTATAAGTAAATTTGCATGTATTAGTGCCTATCAAAGATATGACACACAGATGCAAACTATTACTGGGAGAGGTATTAAAATATTTCTAGAATTTCAGTCCACATTTTTAACAATGAGGATAAGACCTAAGATGACAGCAAGAGAGGAGAACCTTGAAACCTCTCCTGGAAAAGTGAACAACTGGGATCCAACAAGAGAAACACTGAGTGGCACAGCCGCAGATGAGAGATTCATGCATTGCAAGGAAACACTGAAGGTCAAAGAAAGTGAAGCCAACAGGAGAAAAGGGAAGAGAACAAAGAAAGGATGGGGCTGTGAAACATGACCCACGGCTGTCAGAAGAAGGAGTAAGGTGGAAATCTGGAAACATGAGCCAAAAAGCAAAACAATCACAGGCAGGTTGAAGAATGAGAACCAACAAGAGTGGAGGCATGGGTGACTGAAACCCTTTGAGACCACGGGCAAGTTAAGACCCCAACCAGAGCTGCAAGTGGCAGTGTGCTCAGGCTCCAATTAAAGAACCACACCTGGGCAAGTTAGAGGTTGACCAAAAGCTGCTGAACTGCCTTGGGCAAAAGTAAGACTCCAGCTACAAGCAGCATGATTGGAAGCAAAAGGCTCAGCAGCACTGGCTTGACCACAAATCAACTTGGAGTGAGTTTGAAACCAAGAGCTGGCTGCTGTGAAAAAGCTGACCAGAATAAAACATGGTCCTAGGTGAAACACAGGCCCAGAAGAATAGAGAAATGCTGAGCCAGTGGCACCGGCCTGGCTGGACCTACCCAGTGCTCTACCTACAGAGAATCAGGGTTTTGTTTTCTTTCACATGCCACACCCGCAATGCTCAGTGTTTTACCAACAGAGAAAGTTATGCATTTCTTGGTGCACACCCACTTGCCTCTGTCTGGTTCTACTGGGAAGAAACAGGCTGTTATAATGATTAAGCAACCCTGGGACGCAAAGCTGGTAGAACCCACAGCACCCCCACCTCAAGCAGAAACGATAGACACAGAGCCTCGCTGCTTCTACTCTCTCTCTCCCAAAGCTTGCCACCCCCAATTCCACTTTGTGCCAGCTGAAAAAAGGAAACATCCATTACCCTGTCAACAATGAAACCTGCATCCTTCCCCAAAAATCTCACCCCCAAAGAAACCCACAAGAGAGCTCAAGATAACTGCAAAGCACAGGTGCAGCAGCTTTTTCATGAAATGATCTCAGAGGAATAGCACACCATTGCACACAACATTTTCTCAGAGGAGGCACATTGAGACCAAGGCAACTAAGTCAAAGAAGAGAAGCCCAACTTTCAGAAAATATCTCAGAATGAAAAGACCAAAAACCCAAGAAAACACATTGTAAGATGCTGTAGCAATACCAACTGGGAAGTGAAAGAAGAACCTCTTCATATCATAAAAAAAGAAGTCCTCATGCCTAGGAAGAGAAAACCATCAAATACAATGAGTACCTTAAGATTCAGAGCCACTTAGAGAAAAATGAAAAATCTCCAGAAAAGAAACATAGATTCAGAAATATATGATCTAAATGACACAGAATTCAAGACTGCAGTCTTAAGACACTCACTGAGCTTTAAAAATGTTGGCAGAGTACCCAGACAAAGATAAATGATCTCAGACAGAAAATCTATGAAGTAAAGTAATATTTTAACAAAAAATTAAAACTATAAAGAAGAATCAAATGGAAATTCTAGAGATAAATGGCACATTAAAAGAACTGGGAAATGAAATGGGCCAACCAGATGAAGGAAAGAATTAGTGATATTGAAGACAGAAACATGGAAACATAGAGAAGAAAATAAGAAATTTGAGAGTCAAAACAAATGATAGAACTCTACAAGAATTATTTATATCCATTAGAAAAAGAAACATTAGAATACTAGTAATATTAGAAGAAACAGAACAGAATTTTACAGGGAATTCATCCAAACTAATAATAAAAAAGAAATCTCTGAACCTATAAAAGAATCTGGAACCCCAAATTCCAGATAAAAAAAAGCAGGACCACTAGCTACCTAGATTCTATCATATCTTCTCCAATGCACATTGTACTGAAGATGTCTAAAATCAAGGACAAAAAAGATAATCCTTAAGGCATCCAGAGGAAAAAATTATACCCTTTAAAAGAAAATCCATCAGACTTCTCAGCAGAAACTACATGCTAGGAGAGAGTGGAATCAAGTATTCAAAATATTAAAAAAGGAAAACGACCAGACAAGGGTAATTTATCTAGCAAAGCTATTCTTTAGATATGAACAAGAAATAAAGACCTTTTAAGACATACAGAAGCTAAGGGAATTCTCTAGCACAAGGCTGCATTTCAAGAAATACTGAAGGAGGCTATTCAACCTGAAACAATAAATCAAAATAAATAGGGAAAACCTGAGACAACAAAAGAATAAATAGGGAGAAAATAATAGTCACCTAAAATCCTCATATATCAAACATCACCCTCAATGTAAATGGACTGAACTCACCAATAAAAAAAGCACAGAGAAGCAGCCTGGATTAAAAAAGTAAACTGATTCATATGCTGTCTCTAAAACACACAACTCAACCATAAGGACAAACACAGATGAAGTGTGAAAGAATAGAAAACAACAAGAAATGGCAACCAGAGAAAAGCAGGAGTTGCCATGCTGTTATCTAATGAAACACACTTCAAGATAAAAAAGGTGACAAGACAAAATGAAAAATTTATAATGATAAAAAGGACAATACAACAACAAGAAAACATGACATTCATTAATATATAGGCCCTCAATCAGGAAGCACCAAAATTTAAAAAGCAGCTACTAACAGATGTAAAAAATGAAACTGCCTCATGGACATTAAGAGATTTTTCCAGTTTTATATTTTTCATATGAGTGAAGTCATACAGTTTTGTTTTGTTTTGTTTTTTTCTGTATGGCTTGGTGAACTCTAGGTCCATCCACTTTTTTTGTAAATGGCATTATTTCATCTTTCTTTATAACTGAGTAATATTCCATTGTGTACATGTACCACAGCTTCTTTATTCAGTCATCTGTTGTAGGGCACTTTGGTTGTTTCCACTGTACATCTGGAGGATATGCAACTCCCGCACTCAATTTATTACCAGTAATACTTACCTTAAAGGGTTTAGGTTTGAATAAATCTTAATAGCAAAATGGCATATGAAAAAAAGAATGAAACTATGAAAACACAATGATAGTAGGAACCCCTTTAAAAACCATAGACAGATAATCCAAACAAAAAAAATAAAGAAATATCAGCTTTAAATGATACATCATAGAAATTAGACATAATTGACACTAAAGGAGATTTCATCTTAACAACACAAAACTATGTATTATTTTTATAGTGCACCTAGTACATTCTCAAAGATAGACCATAAGCTGGGACACAATACTAGTCCAGCACATTCAAGAAGATTGAAATCATACCAAGTGTATTCTCAGACAAAAAAGCTTTGAAATTGGACATCAATCACAAAAGGAAAGCAGGGGAAAATTACATATACATGAAGGCAAAACAACATGTTATTAAATAAGAAATGGATCAAAAATAAAAGAAGACATAAAATACATAGAAACTAATGACAATAGAAATACACTATATTGAAATTATTGGGACACAGTGGAAAATTTATATCATTACAGGCCTATCTGAAGAATCAAGAAAAATAACAAGTAAATATCCTCAAATCCCATCTTAAAGAACTAGAAATAAAATGAATTTAAAAAAAAGAACTAGAAATAGAAGAAAAAGAAAAGAACAAAAAATAAAGTCAGCAGAAGGAAAGAAATGATAAAAATTAAAGCAGAACAGAAAAACAATGGAAAAAAATCGATGCAACAAAAAAATGGTTCTTTGAAAAAAGTTAATAAAATTAACTACCCCGCCTAAGCTCACCAAATGACAAAGAGAAAAGACACAAAAACACAAAATTAGCAATAAAATGAAGGAAATTACAACTGATATCACAGAAATACCAAGGATATTAAGAAAAAAATTTGAAAGGTTTTATGCCTCCTAATTTAACAACCTAGAAAAAAATGGAGAATTTTCTAGAAACACATAGGCTACCTAGACTGAACCAAGAACTGGATAATCTAAATAGACTAATTAATAGTAAAAAAATTAAAACAGTCATCCAAAACCTCCCAAAGGCAAAAGCCCCAAGCCACATAGTCTCATGAATGAGTTTTATCAAGAATTCAAAGAATTAATGCCCATCTTCCTCAAACTCTTCAAAAAAAATTAAAGATGAGGCAATACTTCCCAACTTATTCTATGAGGCCAGCATCATCCTAACACCAAAACCTGGTTAGGATAGTACAAAAAAAGAAAATGATAGTCCAATATTTCTGAAATACAGAAATGCAAAATCTCAAAACAAAATATCAGCAAATAGAATACAACAATGCATTGAAAAGATTATACATTACAATCTAGTGGGATTTATCTCAGGGGCATAATGATGGTTGAACCTATGCAAATAAATCCTTATGATAAACCACATAAACAAAATAAAAGATAAAAACTATATGATTATATAATTGATGCAGAAAAAGCATGTGACATAATACAACATCCATTTATGATGACAACACTGAATAAAATAGGTGTAGAAGAAAAGTACCTCAGCTAATACATTGAATGGGAAAAAGCTGAAGCCTAATCTCCTGAAATCAGGAAGAAGATAAAGATGCCCCCTGTTGCAACTTCTATAACTGTCACTCTCTGTAGAGTACATGATTTTTTATATAGAAAATTCCAAAGACTCTATGAGAAAACTATTAGAAACAATAAATGACTACAGTAAATTTGCAGAATACAAAATCAATGCACAAAAATCAATTGCATTATTATATACCTACAAGGAAACTTCAGAAAAAAAGAGAAAATCAATACCTCTTGAGATCACAACAAATAGAATAAAATGCCTAAGAATCAACTTGATAAAAAATGTGAAGGACTTATATAATGAAAACTGTAAGACACTATTTTGAAAAATTGAAAAGAACACAAAGAAATGAAAAGATATTTTGTGTTCATGGATGGGAAGATTTGACATAGTTAACAATGCCATATTACCCAAAGCAATATACAGATTCAACTCAATACCCATAAAAATCTCAGATATTCTTTTAGGAAATAGATTTTAAAAATCATGAGATTCATACAAAATCACAATAGACCCCAAATCACAAAAGCAATCCTACATACAAAGAATTAAGCTGTAGGCCTCATGCTCCCCAATTTCAATGTATACTACAAAGCATCAATAATCAAAACAGCTCGGTATTGGCAGAAAAACAAACACACACACCAATTGAACAGAATTAAAAACCAGCAATAAACTCACAAATATATGGACAGATAATTTTTGACAAAGGAGTGAAAAATATACAATGGGGGAAAATAAATCTCTTCAGTAAATAGTGTTTGGACAATTAGATAATCACATTCAAAAGGATGAATCTGAACTGTGCACTCTCACCACACACCAAAACTAACTCAAAATTGGTTAGAGACACCCACATAAGACCTGAAACAATGAACAACATAGAAGAAAACATCAGTACTAAACTTGTAGACTTTTGATTTAGAGAGAACTTTATGAACCTGACCTGAAAGGCAAGGGTAGTACAAGTCAAAATAAATGAATGGGACTATATCAAACTAAAAAGCTTCTGCACAGCAAAAGAAACCATCAACAAAGAAAAGACACAACTAACTGAATTGAAGAAAATATTTGCAATCAATGCCTGTGATAAGGGGCTAATATATAAAATATATAAAGAATTCATACAACTCAGCAACAATAACAACCAAAACAATCTAATTAAAACGTGGGCAGAAGACCTGAACAGACATTTCTCCCAAGAAGACACAAAAATGGCCAATAGATAGATTAAAAAAAGAGTCAATTTCACTAGCTATTAGGAAAATTCAAATCAAAACCACAATGAGACTCCTCCTCACACCTGTTTGAATGCCTATTATCTACAAGACAAAGAACAAGTACTGGAGAGGTGTGGAGAAAAAAAAAAAACAAAAATCCCACACACTGGTGAAAATGCAAGTTGGTACAACTACCATGGGGGACAGTATGGACATTATTCAGAAAAATTAAAAATAAAGTAAGCATATTACCCGTCAATCTCCCTCCTAGGTTTCTATCCCCAAAACTTGAAAAACTTAGATTGCAAAGACATATGTACCTCAATGTTTAATACAGCACTATTCTTGGTGGCCAAGTCATTGAAACACCCAAAGTTTTGTTTTTATTATTGATTTTTGAATAAAGAAGTTGTGGTACACTTAAACAATGCAATATTACTCTGCCATTAGAAAGATGAAATATGGCCATGTATGGTAACATAGATGGACCTGGAGATCATCATGCTAATCAAAATAAGCCATACAGAAGAATTCAAGAGCCATATGACTTTGTTCATATGTAGAACATAAAACTTAAAGCAACAAAGAAACAAACACTCATGGACACAGTCAATAGTTCAGTAGTTATCTGAGCGAAAGGAGGGAGAGGGTGGGAGAGGAGGAAGTGGTACTCAAATATACGGTAATTGAAAGAGAACTGACTCTGGGTGGTGAATACCTATTGCAACACATGGACAATGTATGGCAGAATTGTACACTTGAAACCTATGTGATTTTTACTAACCAATGTCAACCAAATAAATTTAACAGAAAACATAAAAATAAGGGCACTTACAGCTGGATTTTTTCTGTGCAGCTGATTAAATATATATATAATATATTATATAAATTATATGTAAATTGTATTCAATTACATTTGACAAACAATATTATATTCATTTCAGATATACAGCATAGTGATGAACCATTTATATAACTTACAAGATCCTCATTCTAATACATCTGGTTCCCCTCTGACACCATATATAGTTCTTGATTGCATGCCTTATGCTGCATTTTACTATTTCACTATTTGGTGACTATGAATTTGTACTTGTTAACTTTTTCCCCTTTTGAACCCACACCTCCAGCTCTGCTTCCATCACCCCAATACATCTAGTACTTATCTGACTCCACACAAAGTTATTGCAACATTATTGACTGTATTCCCATTTTATACTTTATATCTCCATAACTATTGCTTTGTAACAACCAAACTATACTTCCCAATTCCTTCTTTTTTTTTTTTTTTTTTTTTTGCTTTTTGGTATGTGGGTAGCTCCCTGACCGGGAACCGAACCCAGGCCGCAGCGCCGACAGCGCCAACGCCGAAGCCCCAAGCCACTACACCATCAGGGAACTCCCTAATTCCTTCTTTTTATTTTAGCCACTCACCTAACCCTTCTTTCATCAGGCAACAAAGTGAATGTTGTCTATACATATGTAAATTTGTTCTTATTCTGCTTGTCTATTTTATTTAGATTTCACCTATAAGAAACAGAAAAATTTGCATCTCTCTTCCTCCACTAAGTGCAATACATTCCATGTGTTTTGATTGAAGCTTTTAAGCTGTATAACTTGAAAGTAACTATTAATAGATAATTAGCTATTGCCATTTTACCATTCATAATTTTTGCATTTTTTCCCATCTTAACGAAGTCCCTCTAACATACTGGTTTGGTGGTGATGAACTCCTTTAGATTTTTCTTGTCTGCGAAGCTCTTTATTTGTCCTTCAATTATGAATGATAGCCTTACTAGATATATTAATCTTTGAAGATCCTTGGTTTTCAACACGTTGAATATTTTCTGGCAGTACCTTCTGGC
Source organism: Lyroderma lyra (assembly GCA_004026885.1). Taxonomy (NCBI): domain Eukaryota; kingdom Metazoa; phylum Chordata; class Mammalia; order Chiroptera; family Megadermatidae; genus Lyroderma; species Lyroderma lyra. Next base: position 17,853 of record PVJL010016471.1, read on the forward strand.
CTGCAAAGTTTATGATGAGAAATTAGCTGACAGTTGTATAGGTACTCCCTTATAAGTTACCACTTGCCTTTCTCCTGTTGCTTTTAAAATTTTCTCTTTGTCTTTAACTTCTGCCATTTAAATTATGATGTGTCTTTGTGTGGGTTTGCTTTGATTCATCTTGTTTGGGACGCTCTGTATTTTCTGGGCTTGTGTGACTGTTTCCTTTGCCAGGTTAGGGAAGTTTTCAGTCATTACTCTCTCAAGTAAGTTCTGGATTTTCTGCTTTTTCTCTTCTTCTGGTATTCCCATGATGGAAATGTTGTTATGCTTCATGTTGTCCCGCAGGAATCTTAAACTATCATCCTTTTTTAAATTCTTTTTTTATTTTCGTTGATCTGATTGGGTGTTTTCTGCTACTTCTTTTTCCAAATCACTAATTTGAGTCTCTGCTTCATCTAGTCTGGAGATTTATTCTATTTTATTTTTTATTGCAATTTTTTATATCTGTCTCATTTTTTTTAATGTTTTCTATGTCTTTCTTTATTCTTGCTATCCCTCTGTTGAATTTTTCACTAATTTCCTTGATCATTTTTATAACCATTGTGTTGAGCTCTTTCTCTGATAGGTTGTTGGTCCCTATCTTGTTTACTGTGATCTTCTGCTGTTCAAGTTCTTTTGAGCTGTATCTACTTTCTTCCTCATTCTGGCAGCCTCTCTGTTTGTAGATATTCTACTCCTTAATCTGACACTCACTGCTACAGTTTCTTCAGGGCTGGCTGCTAATACTAGAAGTATCTGGGGAGTACAGATGTCTGAAGGGGTGAGTGAGGAAGAGTGATCAGGAATCCTGTTTATGTTTTCTACCTTGCTCTGTGAACAGAACAGGCAGTGTAGGTTTATGCCTTTCTGTTTTCAGTTTGCTCTGAATTTTGGGATAAGCTATCTTGTAAGCTGGTCCCACAGACAGGACTGCTTGTGGGCAGAGAAGTGCACCTGCCGTCTTCTCTCCTCCTTCCCAACTGAATAAAGGATGGGCTGTGGCTCCTTACTGCTCTGGTCATTCCTCCTCCTCTCAGAACAGAAGTAAATTCAAGCTGTGATATCTCAGGGCACCAGTGCCTATATTTCCTGAAGCCAAAGTGAGGTCTGGTAAGGTGTCTCACAGCCCCAGGCTTTGGGCTTTTTAAATCTCTGTCACGTGGACTGAATGAAGTCTGGAATGCTCACCTTCTTCCTTCCTCCTCTTTCCTCCAGCTGCAGAGTTCCAAGCTGGGACCTATGTGACAGAGAATTTGCTCTTCAAATTCCACATGTAAGTGAGACTATATGGTATTTGTTTTTCTCATTCTGACTTATTTCACTTAGCATAATAAGTTCTAGTTTCATCCATGTTGTTGCAAAGGGTAAGATTTTGTTCTTTGTTATGGCAGAGTAATACTTCATTGTGTAAATGTACCACAATTTCTTTATCCAATCATATATTGATGGGCATTTAGGTTGATTCCATTTCTTGGCTATTGTAAATAATGCTGCAATAAACATAGGGGTGCATATATTTTTTTCAAATTACTGTTTTAGGGTTTCTTTGGCTAAATACCCAGGAGTAGAATTGCTTGATCATAAGATAGTTCCATTTTTTAATTTTTTGAGAATCTCCATACTGTTTTTCATAGTGGCTGGACAAATTTAAAGTTTCACCAATAGTGAAAAAGGGTTTCCTCTTCCCCACATTCTCACTAACACTTGTTTGTTGATTTATTGATGACAGCCATTCTGACAAGAGTGTGGTGGTATCTCATTGTGGTTTTGATTTGCAATTCTCTGATGATTAGTGATGTAGAACATTATTTCATGTGTCTATTGAGTATCAGTATGTCCTCTTTGAAGAGAGGTCTATTCAGGTCTTGTGCCAATTTTTTATTTGGGTTGTTTGTTTGTTTGGTGTTGAATTGTATGAGTTGTTTATAAATTTTGGATACTAACTCTTTAGCAGATAACTCATTGGCCAATATTTTATTTTCCATTCTGTAGGATGTCCTTTTGTTTGGTTGATGGTTTCTTTTGCTGTAAAAATATTTTTTTAGTTTGATGTAGTCTCATTTGTTTATTTTGCCCTTTGTTTTCCTTGCCAAAAGAAATATAAAAGATACATTTACTATGAAATATATCTTTTATAGTAATTACTAAGTAATTACTATTATTATAGTAATGTCTATAAAACATTACTATAGTAATGGCTGAAAGGTTACTTAGTATATTTTCTTCTAGTGTTTTGTGGTTTCAGGCCTTATATTTAAGTCTTTAATTCATTTAGAGTTAATTTTTGTATGTGGTATCTTATAGTCCAATTGTATATTTAGCTTTGCATGCATCTGTTCAGTTTTCTCAGCACCATTTGTTGAATAGACTGTCTTTACCCCAATGTAAATTCTTGCTTTTTTCTCATAGATTAATTGACCATAAACATGGATTTATTTCAGGGCTCTCTACTCTGTTCCACTGATCTATGTGTCTGTTTTGATGCCAATACCATGCTGTTTTGATAGCTGTTGTCTTGTAGTATAATTTGATACTTTGTAGTGTGATTCCTCAAACTTTGTTCTTTCTCAGGGTTGCTGTGGCTCTTCTAGGTTTTTATGGTTTCATATAAATTTTAAGATAATTTATTCTAGTTCATGAAGATTGCCATAGGTAGTTTGATAGTAATTGCATTGAATCTATAGATTGTTTGGTGAGTATGTACATTACAAATATATTAATTCTTCCTATTGATGAGTATGGTATGTTTTTGTTTATTTGTATCTTCTTTAATTTCTTTCTTCAGTGTCTTATAATTTTCTGAGTACAGGTCTTTTACTTCATTTGGTTAAACTTATTACTAGTTATTTAATTATTTTCATGCAATTGTAAATGAGATTTTTTTTTTTTTTTTTTTTTTTTTTTTTTTTTTTTTTTTTTTTTTTTTTTTTTTTTTTTTTTTTTTTTTTTTTTTTTTTTTTTTTTTTTTTTTTTTT
>PVJL010016472.1:0-20845 GCA_004026885.1 Lyroderma lyra
TTGACAGCGCCAAAGCCTTAAGCCACTACACCACCAGGCAACTCCTATAGTTTCTCTCTTTAGTTCTGTTAGCAGTTTCTTTGTAAATTTTGGTGCTTCCTGATTGAGGGCATATATATTAATGAGTGTCATGACTTTTTTTTGTATTGTCCCTTTATCATTATGAAATATCATCTTTATCTCCTGTTATTTTTTTTTATTCTGAAGTAGGCTTCATCAGATATAAGTATGACGATATCCACTTTTCTCTGGATGCCATTTCCTTGGAATGCAATATTCAATTCCTTCACTTTGAGGCTATATTTGTCCTTGTAGCTGAGTGTGTCTCTTAGAGGCAGCATATAGTTAGATTTTTCTTTCTTTCTTTTTTTTTTTTTAATTTGATCTGCTATGCTGTGCCTTTTTATTTGTGAGTTTAGTTCATTTACATTTAGGGTGATAATTAATATACGAGGATTTCCTGTTGCCATTTTGTCTTTTGTTTTCTGGTAGCTCAGTGTATCTATTGTGTATTTGCTTTTTTGTTTGTGTCTGTTATTTTAATTTGGTGGTGTTCTATAATTTTTCCTCTGATTCCCCTTTTTTTTTTTAATGTTATATGTTTCAGTTCTAAAGTGTTTTTTTTTGTTGTTGTTGTTGTTGTTTTGTTTTGTTTTTTTTGGTATGTGGGTAGCTCCCTGGCTGGGAATCGAACCCAGGCCCCAGCACTGACAGCGCCAGTGCTGAAGTCTTAAGCCACTCCACCATCAGAGAACTCCCCTAAAGTCTTTTAAAAAGTGGTAACCATTAAATTTATGTAAAAGAAAGTTTCATATATACAGTAGCCACTTTTCTTAAGCATGCTTCTTATCTTTATCCCCTTTTGGAAATTCAGACCTTTGTTTCCACCTCTTTTCTGTTTATGTTATTATAATTATCCCTATTTATTTGACTTTTTGCTTCAGGTCAAATAGCTTCCTTCAGTATTTCCTGTAATGCAAGCCATATGCTGGAGAATTCCCTCAGCTTTTGTATGTCTGAAAAGGTCTTTATTCCTCTTTCATATCTAAAGGATAACTTGGCTGGATCTATTATTCTTGGTTGGTAATTTCTCTCTTTCATCAGTTTGAATATTTAATTCCACTCCCTTTTGGCTTATAGAGTTTCTGCTGAAAAGTATTATTACTCTAATAGGCTTTCCTTTATAGGTTAGAGTCTTCTTTTACTTGGCTGCCTTGAGAATTCTTTCTTTATTGTTGATCTTTAACAGCTTCAGTATAATGTGCCTTGGAGAAGGTCTGTTAGAATTCAAATAGTTAGTTGTCCTGTTTGCTTCTTGGATTCAAGGATCCACTTCTTTCCATAGGTTTGGGAAGCTCTTGTTGACTATTATACTCTTTGTGTCCTTTTTGCTTTCTTCTCCTTCTGGTATACCCATTATTTTTGTTCTTTCTGATGGAGTCAGATATTTCTTGTAAAGTAGCTTCATTTTTTAAATTCTTAAGTCTCTGTCTTATTTGATCTGTGTCATTTCCATATTTCTATCTTTGATATCACTAATTATTTGCTTCATTTGGTCATCTCTGTTTCCTAAGCTAGCTATTTCATTCTTCATCTCTTTTAATGGAGTTCATCATCTCCAGAATTTATACTTGGTTATTTTTAAAATTTTTAATCTCTTTGTTAAAATGTTTTGTTTGTTGGTTGTTTTTATTTCTGAGTTCATTAAACTGCCTATCTGTGTTTTCTTGCATCTCATTGAGTTTTTTTCAGAACTCTCACCCTGAATTCTCTGTCAATGAAGTTACATATTTCTATGTGTTTAAGTTCATTTTTTGGAGATTTTTCATTTTCTTTTTGAGCAGCCTTGTTAGCTTGGTTATTCATATTAATTATGGAATTATTTTTCATTCTGGGCATCTACAAGAGTGAATTCTTCAGCCAGTAGATATGAAGACATCTTTTGTTTGTTTATTTGTTTGTTTTCCAGTGGGTGTTGCTGTGGCATTTTATTTTCATTTTCATTATTCCTTTTTCTCACAGTAGGTGGTTATCTGTGAAGTGGGCTTCTCCTCTTTGGCCCAGTCATGTTGGTTTCAGAGCAACACCCCTGTGGGAGATTGTGGTGAGTTATGGAGCTCTGAACTTCTGGAACACCAGTACTACACCTGCAGCTAGAAGCTACAGCATCTGTGTGTCTCAGCTACCCTGGAAACCTCCACTGGTTTCAGCTGGGGAGGGTGGGGGCGGGGTTTTGTTGGGGGAGGCAACTGATGTGTTTGAGGCTTTGGGTAATGGTGGCTGCCAGCCCAATGCTGTCTCACTTCTACAGTTTCTTATATTCTGATCCTTCAGGTGGCAATGCTCATAGCCAGAGAAGGTGCACCTGCTGCCTTCTTACTCCTTCTGTTTCTTAGGACCCCAGTAAGCTCTGGTCTGGGTCCCATGGCCCCCATCTTGCACCCCTCCCCTATGCTCCAGTTTGCCTCTTTTTGCCCACTTTCAGGTATTTTCATGTAATGAGTGGGTCGCTCAACTGTGTTTCTGTGTTGTGGAGGGAATCCTTTGTTGAATTGTAGTTGTTCAATTTGTTATAACTTCTAGGGGAGATTCTAGGAACCCCTCTCATGCTCCCATTTTGATGATGTCTCTGCAGTTTATTTTTTTAACTCAGTTCTTGGTATCTTCTATTGAACAGGAGAGATCTTTTAAAAATTAAATCAATCGTATCTATTGTTTTCTTAATAATTTGTACTTTTTTAGTTTTGTTTAGGAAATGTTTCCCTATAAATGCTTCTCTATTCTGCAGTCAAGAATTATTTTTCTGTGTTTTTTCTATAGTTTTAAAATTCTGCTCATCATTTTTAGATATTGGAACTGCCTGTGATATATTTTTATATGATGCTATGTAGTCATTCATTTAAATTTTTTTACATCGTATAGCTAAGTGTCTCAGCACTGATTTGTAATGGCAACTTTTTCATATACTGAATGTTCATGTATGCATCAATCCTTTCCTTGTCTTTTTTTTTTTCATTCCATTGGTCTTTTTGTCTATAACTGATCCAGTGCTACAGTAACTTACATACTATGGCTCTCCAAAATTCTGAAAAATTGGTATTGCAAGCCAGCCTGCCTTCCTGATTTTCTTTGTAAGGTTCTTGGCTATTATTGGCTCATTAATTTTTTAATATTCATTTGCCAAGTTCCATGAAAATACCTATTTGGGAATTTTATTGGAATTTTATTAAATATAATTTCATGGGGAGAAGAATTAGAGTTTTATAATGTTGAGACTTCTCATTGATAAAATAGAATTTTTCATTTACTCAGATCTTATTTCATGTTTTGGAATAACATTTTGTAATTTTATTCTCCACAAAAAGCTTGATAATTTTATGGTATTTATAAAAAGTTACTTATAGTATTTTGTCCTGGGGAATACAATTATTCTATTATACTTCTTAATAGTTTTTGATTTGCATAGAAAAAAATATTGATTTTTCTGTTTGTATCTAGTAACTGCTAAATTGCTTTTCTAGTGTTAATAATTGTATTATCATGGATTTGCTATATATATGAGAACTGTCCTGAAAGTATCCAACCCTGTAATATGAAAAATTTCCAGACTATATCTATCTATCTATCTATCTATCTATCTATCTATCTATCTATCTATGTGTGTGTGTGTGTGTGTGTGTGTGTGTGTGTGTGTATGTGTGTATAATCATATCATCTACAAATACAGGCTATGTTTTTTATTCATGCATTTTTCTATTTATTTTATTAGTTTAATGTTTCAGCTATGGCTTCCAAGAGATTATGAACACAAAAATAAACAATGAGCTCCTGTGTTTTGTATCTTTGATAGGATTGCTTCTGAAGTCTTCCTTAGCATTTCCTTAGCTGCTTGGATGGCAGTAATACATTTCTGTTCATTTCATGTTCTTTCTCTTGATTCCTTCTGTAATGCAAAATACAACTATTTGGTCTTTAAGCAGATAAGACCCATATATATGATTTAATGAGGCAGTTGATATTTTAAAGAACCTAATCTCTATAGCTTCAAAATTACCAACTTGGCAGAAAGCTCCTTTACACACTCCTTAAAAATTCTATGTTAGCCTCATAATCTTCTTTTTTTTTTTGGTATGTGGGCAGCTCCCTGACTGGGAATCGAACCCAGGCCGCAGTGCTGACAGTGCCAGCGCCGAAGCCTTAAGCCATTACACCATCAGGGAACTCCCATAATCTTCTTAATTTAACTTGATTTTCTTCTTACACCAAGCTAAATGTAACCTGATTTTCTTCCTACACCAAGCTAAACATATTACTAACTGATTTTTCTGTTTATAATTTGTGTGAAATTTACGAGAATTGTAAATGTTTCTTTTAAATTTATATTTAATATAAATACATGATAGTTCAGTGAACATATAGCTCAAGTACATTTTCAAGGATAATTATCTGACACACATATCATTTGTGAGATTGTTTCTATTGGAAAATATCCTGATCTCTAAAAATGTAATATGCAATTGAATATTTAGAACTCAACCCTTTCTAAGTAATGTGTGTTGTCAGTAGTAGAAAGATCTGATGTTTAAGTAAGAGAGATTGATCAAGTCACCTTACAAGGCCCAATTGCTGTAAAACCAACCAACCAACCAACCAACCAACAAACAAACAAACAAACAGTGCTTTCCCACCATATTGTAATTCCTTATACTATTACTGGTATTGGGGATATTGGTTTCCCCAAGATAGAAATTGAGAGGAAACTCCAGATAAATTTCCAAACAAATTTTATTAAGCTCATGCTCAAGCACAAGAGAGGCAGCTCAGAAAAAAAAGAGTTATCCAAACTGACTTGGCACCTAGCTCTGTTTGACTACTTTTATAATCTGGGGATAAAGTGGGCTTTTTGGAAAAGGCAGGCTTTGTAACCTTCCATTTCAAGGATGGGTGCCTTTCAGCTGCATTGTCTAGTAACCATGTTCATGCCTGTGCTGTAGGGGCAAGCTGGTGGACTGCTCATTATTGCCACCCCAGGAAGGTTCTATGGTGGTCAAACCTTGATTAACTGCACATGAGGAATAGTGGTTTTGACATCTGCAAGGAAATAAATCATTAGAAGGGAGATAAAATCAGCTACTTCTGCATTTTTATAGGGAGTAATGGAGTGGTGGCATTCTTGTGGTCAGCTTATGCAGCATTCCTCCTGGCCATCTCACACTCCTTTGGCTCCAAGCCCAAGTCCCTATGCTGTCTCCATACACTTACTGATGTAGGAAGAACCAGAAGCATTCTGTGGGATGGAGTATATTGCTCTCTGGGTACTGATAACAAAGAATACAAACGTAACAATACTATTTTGAGAGCTAAATTAGTTAAAGTACAGATTGAATTTTGATCTTTAGTTGAAGGTTTCCCATTGTTAATTTTCTAAAAGTTATATTTAAAATATTCTTACAAAAGTTATTTTTTAACATTTTCTCAGGAAGGCCTTCAATAGTCCCTCCTTCAAAGTAAACCTAGACATTCCCTCTTCTGTGCTTTCATAACATTATGCTGATCTTTCATTAGATTAGGATTGAAATTGTCAATATGAGAGATTATTTGAGCTCATATATGTGTTTCATGTTCTTTTGTTAGAACTTGAATGACGCATTTTTTTAGATTTCCCACAATTCTATCTTAAAATAAATGGATGAAATGCAATAAATGGTTTAATTTCTGTCATAACAGATATTTCTAAAGCATGTATGAACCAGAACAGAATCTATTATTCAGTGAAGGCATAGTACCATGGAAGGGAAGACTTCACTTTCAAGTTTATAACCCAAGTAAAATTATAAAATATGGTGTTCTCAACAGAATACTGAAAGATCCTGACTAGTCAGTTCTGACTGGGCATGCTAAATAAACACAAGACTACATGAGGGTAGAACAAAAGTTCTCTTTATTGTGCCTGGTGCAAGTGGGCTGAGTTTGAGAAAGAAGTCAGCGAGTGGGAAGGGGATTAGAGAAATTTTTATAGATAAGCAAGCAGGCTGAGTCTGGTAAATCTCTGTAGTCCTGCTGACCATAAATTCCAATCTGTTTTCTGGGGCCTGAGATTTTTTTGTTGTTGTTCTTCATGTATCTTTCCTATCAGCATGTTTTGCCTCTGCAAGACTTAAAGAGATGTAGTTAAATGGGGAGAGAGAACAAAGAGTTTTAAGAGCATGTTTTGCCTCTGTAAGACTTAAAGAGATAGTTAAAATTGGGAGGAGGATCAAAGAGTTTCATGAGCCTAAAGAAATTTGCAAGCCTTTTCCTTTGTGAGCCTTTTGCTCCGACTCATTTATCCCTAACAAATACTTGGTGAGTCAAAAACGGGGTATATTTGTAATTCTATTATTTATTGTGGTAAGCGTATGAATTTGTAGAGAATCATTATGAATATTATAGATCCATAAATGAACAAATTACACCACCTATATGCAAACTATTTTTACAACTGTAAATTTGGCCTCTAATTTGTTACTGAAAAAGATGAGAATGTGTGGAACAATAAGAGCAAATCATGGAATACCAAAATCTCTAAAAAACATAACACTACAATGTGGAGAAGTATACCAAAGAGAAAAGGAGAGATTATGTTGCAGCTACGGAGAAGTGCTAAAAAACACAACATTTAAATGATTTCAACAATCCATAACACAAAACTGGTCAATACCAATAGAATTGACTGCAATACAATGTTCTCCATTCAGAAATTCTACTGTATAGTGGATTACAATTACACAAATGGTGTTGATCTTGCTGACCAGTATCTGGCATAAACCCTCTCTTAAGAAAAACCTTGAAATGACATAAAGAGTTTTTTTTTGTATTTTCTTCACTTTTCTTCACTGTGCCTTATTCAATTCATTCTGTGTTTTTAAAAAACTGAATCAAACATTAAAAATGAAGTTCCACAGTTTCCTCCTAAATCTGGTTCAGACTTGGTTAGAGGAAATTCCTCATACATTGAAATCTGATATTGAAAAAAACAGCAATGACAGATCAATCTTCAATATTGACATGTGCTCCTCATTTTGATCCATCAAGAAGACTTATGGGAAAAGTGAAGCAGCTCAAACCCATAAAATTTTTCAGCAACAATAAAATGTCAGAAGAAGATATCAAATTTGTTACTCATAGAATACAATGAGATACTTTTTACATGTGCAAATACTGTGACATTCCCCTACATCTTAGCAATTTTTTTCAAGCTAAACATATAAAAAATAATAACTTTGATTTTGATATATATATTTTGACTATTATATATTAGTATTTGTCTAAGATTTTTGCAAATTTTACTAATAATAGTGGATATATGTAATATTTTTGTGGAAAAATACGGAAAAACAGTATATTTATAAGTGACAACATTCTTGGGAAACTATAAGGACATATTAAAGGAACATAGAATTGTAAGTAAAATTTATTTTATCATAAAATTAAAAATCTATAACTTATCATATCTGTGTTCAATAAAATATGATACTTTTGACTGAAATATCAACATTTTCACTTTATATAATCAAAACTTGAGAACCACTGATAATCGTAAGTTGAAAAGTATAAATTATTAAGTAGCAAAGTAATCTACCATTCAATTAAAACATATCAGTTCATTAAAAAGTTATAACAGCTTTTCTTGCACTCAGTGTAACTTAGCCAAATGCTGCAACACTGCCCTGATTCCAATGTCAGATTCAGTTGCAAATGCCCCAAAATGAATATGTTAAGAAGGGAATTTAAAGATCACATGAATGTGGGAGAAAGCAAGGTGGGGATCAGCTCACATGATAGTTGAGATTATGTGTTATCTTGAGGATAGTCCACTTTAGAAGGAGTAGTCTGAAAGCATGGTCAAGTGTTATAATAGAAGTAGTGCTGGGAAATGGGTCATTTCAAAGGTGCATTAACTCAGATGCACAGAAACAATGGACAAGAATTGATTAAAGCAAAGATAAGCCTTTTAGTTAAAAATTGTGGGAGTTCCCTGGTGTTGTAGTGGCTTAAGACTTCAGCGCTGTCAACGCTGCCGCCTGGGTTCGATTCCCGATTCCCGGGCAGGGAACTACCCACATACTACAAAAAAAAAAAAAAAAAAAAAAAAGTTGTATGTCTGGGGCATGATTACCAACTATGAAGCTGCTCAGTCAGGGATTTGTGATCAGATCACCCTGTGAGTTTACTTTTTATAGAACAATTTCTTTTTTGTCTATAAAAATCCATAATTCAATAACTTTATTTTTAAGAAATAAAAATTAAATCCCATGTGCTAACTTTTCAGTTATAAGATATCTCTTAAGATTTCCTTAGGCACAATATTAAATTAGCTTTAAAATAATTATTGGCCAAAGAGGAGAATATATCTGGGTGATAAAAGTACAAAGAATGATGATTTTGTTTACTCTTGTACCACTTGTATATCTGTGATGTTGCATTTTGTGATTTCCTGTGGTCACCTACCATTTAGAACACTGTGATTGTTATGATTCATGAGTGCACACTGTTGATTTTGACCTGTAGGGGAGGAAAAATAATTTTTGTTCTACCCTTCTGTGTTATGGGTTAGACATCTCTGGAATAAAAGATGAATTAACAGTGGAAAAGAAGTTGAATAACATGTATACTTCCTGTATACATGGGAGAGACACAGGAAAAATAAGTAACTTTACCAAGTGGCTGAAGCCATCACTTTTAAATACCATCTTCAGCTGAAGAGGAAGGAAAATGATGAGGTTGGTTGCAGGAGGGGTGGGGGGTGGTAAGCTTTGTAAGGTTACCAGGAAAAGCATAGTAAAGGGTAGGGTTGTTATGCAGATTTAAATCCATGCCTTCTCCATTGATAAGAGTTTCTAAAGATAAGATCATCCTCCTCTTCTTGGTACTGAGAAGAAGACACTCTAACAAAGGAAGATTTCCCTTATAAATATAAATGCCTCTATCACAAAGGTAACTTTTCAATTTTCAGAGCTTCACCTATACCTGCTATTTCTTAAAATTAATCCTTTACCAAAGAGACATATTTTGGTGTGATGAATTTTATTCCCCTACGGGCCTTATCTATAAGTATTAAATCTCTTCTTCTCTCATATTTCAAACTTAAATATCCCATCTTCACCTCAAATAGCATATCAGTTACAAAATTCTTTATCATCCTTAATTAGTTAAACTTTCTTTCAAATTCCACTCTTTTATGGAATGCTTAAGAAAAAGAATACAATCCCTTCATTTTACAGGAGAAACAAAGCTCAGAGTTAATATAACTTGTGTATTTTTACACATCCAGTTAGTTAAAGATCCAGGTAAAAGCTAACTGGTGTTTTGTTTTTATTTTCATTATACTATCTTATGTCTAAGGCATCTTTATTAATCTTTGACTTCATTCTTCCATTGATCCCCATGGATATAAACTATTAAAAATCTTATTAATGCAATATTTTTTTAAATTATTTTTTCTCAATTACTACTACTATCACCCTAACCTAGGTTCCTCATTTCCTTATACCTGAAGAAATGCAACAGTTCTTTAATGGATTGCTTTGCCAACAGTTCTTTACCTATCTCACTCATCCTCAAAAACAGAGTTTTAAGGTTCATTTTTCTGGAATATTTCTTACTTTTCAGTTCTAATTTAAGAAGCCTACAATTGCTGCAAATACGTACAATTATTAAACTTCCTCATTTTAGTATATGAGATTGATTCCACTTTGTCAAGCTGTTTTTTACTGGTCCACTCAGTCTTAACTTCTCTATTACCCAACTTGTACCCTTAATCTTGGAAACACCATCTTCTAATTCCCTGATACCTGACACATTTACTCTTAATTTTTTGCCTCTTGATACCTGCTGTCTCCTTAATTGGAAATACACTTTCCATCTTTGCAAAGATTATCATTTCAGGTTCCACACATTTCTATGAAGGTTTTTTCCCTTCCTGATCAAACCATACACTTTTTCTAAAACACTTTCCATATTTCACTATATTTAACTTAGTACTTATTTAAATATTTTCTAATATCAATCATTTTGCAGTTCACCCATGCTAGTCTTACTACATTCATTATATAAGATCATTTTATACCTAATATGTACATTATATCTGCCTGAGCACTAGCATGGCATTAAATAATAATAAATATTCAAGAAACACTGCCTCAATCACACTTGTTTTTGATGCCCAGGTAAAATAAGTGATATAGGCAATCTGTGAGATTTCCTCTCTAAAACATGTCAGACTGATGGGTAAAATTTTGTAATGTGTCTTGCAAAATCAAATAGAAATGCTAGGTCAAACATGCACTCTATTAATAAATCTTTATGAAGATATATACTGATTATTTTTTATGTCTAGTTTCCCTAATTGTAGTAAGAATAAGATAGTGAGTTTCAAGGTTATCACCAAGCTTATTTGAAAGTAATAAGTTTATGAAATAAGTAAAATAATGTATTTAAATTAGCACAGGATCTGGCACATAGAGGGTATTCAGGGAATAATAGTTTCTTCTCTTTTCTCATATGAAGTAAATAAAAAAATAACATTAACAAATGGGATATTTTCCCTTATCTGTGTATGTATTATGCAGTGTACTCTTTTTCTCTTTCTGTTTAATTTTGGATACTTGATATGAAGTGCCTCATTATTTTCTGATTTTTATATTTTACAACATGCTTAAGAGGCTACTTAGTTTTTGATATTTAGCCAATTTTGCAAAATTTAAATTGCTGGTGCTGCTCCTTTCAGGTACCAGAGTCCTTTTATGATATTCAAACACTTCATTTTCATTTGATTGTCCTGAATTTATACTAAAATTATGTTTATTATAACTTTTGGCACATTGGAGATAGCTTTATCTCCAAAGTTTTGGATATAATGAATGTATTTTTATATTTCCATTGAGTCATTCTACACAGTTTTCTCATTTATGATAATCCTTTTTGATTGCACCTGTCTCATGTCTAATAATTTAATTATTAGATTAGCCAAAGAACCTACGAAGGATTTATAGTGCATTGTCTGAACAGAATTGATAAGAGTCTTGTTCTTTGCAAGCCAATTTAATCCATAAAAAGCTGACATTTTGTTGCAACTCATAAAAAAGTCTGTTGGTATTAAGTGGGAGCATAATACTTGATCCCCAAATGTGTCACTTTGACATGTGCATTATTTTGAGTTGAAGGTAATTAAGACACAGGAAAAGGTTTTTTCATTTTCTGCCTCTCCCTTAACTGCCTAAAACAATTTAGATAGTGGGCTTATAGCAAGAAGAGAGCAAATACCAAATATTACTTTTTATATCAGAAGATCTTATCTGCATGGCCAGACAAGCATTTATTTACCAAACATTTGCTCTTCCTATCTTCCTGTGAATTGCCCCAGACCCCTACCAACTTCTTAGCTCAAGATAGTGTATAATCCTCAAGTGCCTGGCTGTTTTGAGGGTTCCCATATGTACAATTCGTTTTTTCTCCTGTTAGCCTGTCTTATGTCAATGTAATTATTAGGTTAGTCAAAGAACCTACAAAGGAAGAAGGGAAGTTTTTTTCCTCTACTAATATGTATGTGTGTGTGTGTGTGTGTGTGTGTGTGTGTGTGTGTGTATGTGTGTGTGTGTGTATAATTTTAGAACTGAAGTACTAGAGACATTTTGTCAATTATACTGAGGGTTTGAAACAAAAAATATCATAAAACGGTTTCCATGTTTTACATTAAAATGTATTTCCTAAAACAGATTTCCTTAAACATTTGTCACAGAAGTGTTAAATACATATTCATTCAGAAAAATAAATGTTACTGAGCAATGTATAAAGGTGTTTTTCAAACTTGTTTCAATCAGTAACCTCCTGGACCTCTGCAAATGCATAATAATATTTTAGGACCTATTAAGGATCTGAAAATTTGATTTTCCCCAAAATACTGGTACATCAAAATATAGCCAAATCCTAAATATTTGAATCTGATTTAAAGTAATATTCGTTGCCACCATTGATTGTACTTGCACTGAAACTCTCTAACTCAAAATAGACCATCAGAAGTGCCTCGTTGACACTCTAAATTTGCTTCATCCTATTGTTACTAAGAATTAGAAGAAGAACAAGAAAATGCTGACAAGTTGTTTTGTGTTGTTTTTTTTTTATTTTTTTTCATATTTGGCTGTCTTCATTTCAAGTGAAACTTGCTGAAAATTTTTCCAAAGCTAAGTGTTAGCTATAAAGTGTAAATGTGTGAGAAATCATCTTGTATTTAATAGAAAAATATATATTGGATGCAGTCCTGCATCTAAATTACACATCCACCAATGAAAATTTCTCAAAACTTCATTTGATGTATTTATATTGATTTAATTTTCATCAAGTTTAATTGTTGAAAATAATAGAATTGATAGAGGACTCTATTACACTCTAAGTTTTCTGAATATTTTCCTTATATTCATTTCTTAGCTTTCTCATATCTCTAAACTTGGAATATACAAAAAAAGAAAAAGTAAAACAGTAATTCTAAAAGGAGCCAGTCTGTTCATTTCTTTTAACACCACTCTTTTTTTTTCTTTATGTAAAATATTTTATGTTTCCAGATATTAATAATTTAAAAAAATATCTAGTTTGTTAACCTACTTTTTAAAGTATTACCTAGGTAAAGATGCCCATAGGTCACAATTTTACTTTGGCTTTGTGAACTACATATAAGCTTCTTTCCTGAATAAGAACAGTATTTGCGTGTAGGAACTTGGGAAGCTGAATTATTTTTTTATTTGACTCATTGATTTTGACCATATTAATGAAATCATGAACTTTTATTTTGGAGGATAGTAGTCCATACAGCAGTCATTTTAACTATGCAAATTATACCTGCATTTGAACATTTCAATTTATTATGCTTCAAAAAAGAAACAAAAAGAGAATTTTGGGATTTGGGTTAATACAATCATCAAGACCGCTTACATAGAAATTTTCTGTGAATATACAAGTTACAGGTGGTAGTCAATTAATGAAGTCCCTCTCTCTAGAAGTATTATTGCTTATTCAAAATGTTTTAAAAATGTATATTATTTGTCTTAAAACCTACTTCATTTTTAAAGAGAAATATGAGTGGCTCCTAAGAGCAATCAGTCTACAAAATGATTGAAGGTTCCTAGAAATTGAAGGAGTTGATAAACAATAACATAAAGAAAATCAGATGTGCACATCATATAGGAAAAAGCAAGAATAAAAACAGATGGAATTTAGGATTTCTTTGTCTGGAGGATATAAACGGTGGCAAGAAAACAACACTAGCATTATAACAATGATAGCAAGGAGGATGAACTACAAAATAGTTTTTTTTTTTTCAGCCAGTCAGGGAGCTGAAGTTTCAAAAACATGTAATAATCTAAAATCCAGAAAACATTGTTACCTTCTTACGATTATAAACATCTGTAAATGCTTTAATAACTGGTTCAGCAGTGAAAAAAGGAATAGAATAAGGACACTGACTGGGATAGAAAAAAAAAACAGAGTAACTTTAATAAATTATTTAGACAAAATATGGACTGCATGACAGTTTTAAATGGACAATCACATTGAAAAACACAAATGATCAAAACTAACACAAGAAATTGAAAGTTGGAAAAACCACACAGTCATTTGAAAATTACCTCACTGTTGAATTCTATTCAACGTTTAAGAAAGAAACAGGGTCAGTCTTTTGCAAAATATTGCAAAAATAGAAGAAAAAAAAATCACTTCCCCACTCACTTTATGAAGCTATTATTACCCTGAAGTTAAAACCACAAATATTATAAGAAATATATTTATCAATCTAGAATGTTCTTATTAGTATAGAGAAAAAAATCTCATTAACAAAGTGATAACAAATCTAATGCAGCAAGTGATAAAATTACATTATCACCAAATGGTTTATCGCAAGGATGCATGTTTGTATTAACATAGGAAATCAATCAGTGCTGGTCCATGCAGCATTTATTAAATTGATTGAATTTCATTAAAATTTAAAATTTCCGTTCTGTGAAAGATAAAAGAAGCCAAGAATAAGATAGGAAGAAAATATTTGCAAATGTCACATCTGATAAAGGACTGTTATAAAAAATGTACCAAGTACTCTTAATATTCAACAATAAGTAAATAAAAGATGCACTTAAAAATGGGCCGAATGCCTTAATATGGGACATCTTATCAATGAAGACATATGGAAGACGGATAAGTACACGAAAAGCAGTTCTACATTATATGTCATCAGGGAAATGGAAATTAAAACAACAGTGATATACCACTACACACCTATTAGACTGCCCAAAATCCAAAACACTGACAACATCAAATGCTGGTGAGCATGTTGGACAACAGGGACTCTCATTCATTGCTGGTGAGGATGTAAAATGGTACAATAATTTTTGAAGACAATTTGTCGCTCTCTTAAAAAACTAAAATACTCTTACCATATAATCCAGCAATCACACTCCTTGATATTTACCCAAAGAAGTTGAGAACTTATGTGTACACAGAAGCCTGCACACAGATGTTTATAGCAGCTTTATTCATAATTGCCCAAAGCTTAGCGACAAACAAGATGTTATTCAGTAAGTGAATGGATAAATACACTTTGATACATTCAGACTGTAGACTATTATTCAGAGCTAAAAAGAAATGAGCTACCAAGCCATAAAAAGACAGGGAGGGAACTTAATACATACTACTAAATGAAAGAAGCCAATCTGAACAAGGCTACATACTGTATGATTCTCATGACGTGACATTCTGTAAGAGGCAAAACTATGGAGACAGTAATGCAATAGTGATTTGCAGAGGTTGGGAGAGTGCAGTTTGAATAGGTAAAGCACAGAGGATTTGGAGGGCACTGAAAATATTCTGTATCATGCCATAATGATGAATACATGCCATTATACATTTGTCCAAAACCATAGAATGTATAACATTAAGAGTGAACCTTAATGTAAATTATGGACTTTGAGTAATTGTGATGTGTCAGTGTAGGTTCATCAATTCTAATGAATGTGCCACTATGGTGTGAGATGTTGATAATAGGGGAGCTATGCCTGTGTGAGTGCAGGGGGTTACTGGAAAATCTCTGTACCTTACTCTCAATATTGTTGTGAACTTAAAACTGTTCTAAAAAAATAAAGCCTATTTTTTTAAAGTATATTAAGTTATTAAAACACAGACAAAATAACATGGTATTTATGGGCATAGCTTTTGGAATCAAAGAGACCTGATTTTAAGACTTGTCTTTGTCATTCATTAGCTTTGTGAATTTGGTCAATTTACCCCTGTAATTTCATATCCTCATAGTGATCTTTCAAACTTGTAGGGTAGTTATAAAAAATAAATTATATAATGCATGTGAAACATAGTGATTAGCATATGTTCAGTATTTAATAACTCATGTTCTAGAATATTGTGATTTAATCCTTAAGATAATACCTTTACAACAAATTTTCTTGGTAGAATAGAGGACAAAGGGACCAAGTTATATTCTCCAAAAAATACAATTTCCAGTGATTCAGACACAACTAGAACCCCAAAAAACCCCAACTTATTGGCCAGAAGCCACCAAACAAGTGTCGAAAAATGGCATTCAAGCAAAGCTCCAGAAAGGAAGCCTGTCTTAAAATCTGACATTGCATTCAAAATTGAGTAATTAATCCTTCTATTAAATTAATTGTAATGTGTATTTTAATAAAAAGACTTGCACATTGCCAGGATATTTGAATTTGGCTACAAAGATACAATAATCTTCAAAAGTAAAACTCTTCATTAACAATAAATGAGAAATCCCAAAGTCACAGGGTTCTTTTTTTAAAAAAAACTTTTTATCAGTTTCAGACATACAATACAACATAGTGATCAGACATTTACATAACTCATAAAGTGATAAACCCAACAAGTCTACTACCTATCTGACACTGTATATAGTTATTGAAATATTATTGACTATACTCTCCATGCTGCACTACACAGTCCTTTAACTATTTTCAATGTCTCAGTTTCTTGCATATTTTTCACTTACATAAAAATATTTATTATTTGGGAAAGATTCAAATTTAGAAAATAGTTTCCTGGATTTGCATGTTTCCTATTTTGCTAGTATCAATCAAATACACATAAGATCTTGCTTTGCCTCAAGTACTTGCTGTTTGCTTAGTAAAAACTAATAGATAATTATCCAAAATATTTGCTAATCTTGACAGATGACTCATTAGAAAGAAATTAACATTTACTAATTTTAATAATACCAAAGAATGTCAATACTGTAAGTTTAGAACTATATCTGAGTCCTTTTAGAATATTTCCTCAATATATTGTCAAGCCATTTGCATAGATTTGATTTTATGTAGGGCATGAAATATTTGAACAGGTTATACAAATTCAATGGGGATATCTGCATTTCAATAGATAATATTAAATATGTATCCTCTTTAAAACTTAAGTACTTTTATGATTAAAAATGTTCAGATAAATCTCATGTTAAACTTAAGAATCTTTGTCAAGTTTAGCTTTTTATTCTTTCAGTGTTTTTTAAATTTTTATTTTTCAATTACAGTTGAAATTCAATATCATATTAGTTTCAGGTGTACAACAAAGCAATTAGACTTTTATATAAATTACAAAGTAATCACCCCAACAAATCTAATACCATCTGACACCATACATAGTTATTTCAGTATTATTGACTATATTCCTTATGCTATACTTTACATCCCCATGACTATTTTGTAATTACCAATTTGTACTTTTTAATCCCTCTACCTTTTTCAACTAATCCCTAACACCCTTCTCATCTGGCAACCAACAAAATGTTCTCTATATCTGTGAGTTTGTTTCTGTTTTATGTGTTTATTTTATTTTTTTTTTTGATTCCACATGACACTGAAGTCATATGACATGTGAATTTTTCTGTCTGACTTACTCCATTCAGCACAACATCCTTAGGTCCATCCATATTGTTGCAGATGACAAGATTTCATTCTTCTCGTAGCTGAGTAATATTTCATTGTATATGTGTACCACCTCTTTTTATCCATTCATCCCTTGATGGCCACCAAGGTTGCCTCCATATCTTGGCAAAGGTAAACAATGCTGCAGTGAACATAGGGATGCACATGTCACTTTGAAGTAGTGTTTTGGGTTTATTTGGATAAATGCTCAGAATTGGCATCACTGGGTCCTTCTTTGTCTCTGACTATGGCCTCCTTTTTTTAATTTTTTTTTTTGTGGTTCCCTGGCTGGGAATCAAACCCTGGCCGTGGCATTAAGAGCACTGAAGCCTAGCTACTACACCACCAGGAAAACCCCTAGGGTTTGGGGGCCTTTTTTAAAAGTACATTTATCTAGCATCAGGATCAGGTAATTACATTTAGCAAATAACAAATTGGGTGCAAAAATAATCTACATTAAATCTGTTTGTTAGGATCAGATCCAAGATGGTGGAGTAGGTAAACACTGTGCCTGGTTCGTTCTGTGAACACATTAAAATTACAACTAGATTACTAAATATCCAACACGGAGAACCATCTGCAATGTAGCTTAACAGAAGTTTTATAACTAAGGATACAAAAAAGTGGAGGGCATAGGTGAGACTGGTAGGAGGGGTGCAGACATGAATGGCACCTAACCTCCAGTGGCAGTAGAAAGTCAGGAGAAATATCTCAGCCATGGAGGTTCCCCCCAGAAGAGCAAGGGACCTTAGCCCCATACCAGGCTCTGTAGCCTGGAGCACTGGTACTGGGAAGAGGAGCACTACAACATCTGACTGTGAAAAATAGTAAGGACTCTGACCGTCTGGTTTGGATGGGAGGCTCCAGGAAACCCAGGTGTTCATTTAAAGTGCCTATGTAGACTCAATCCCTTGCAGGTACTCACCCTGGGCTCCAGCAGAGAGATAGTGACTCAGGGGGCATTGGAGACTTACAAGAGATAGACTGAGATGTGTGGCTTTAGGACAAAGCCTGGAGCACAGTCTTCCTTTTTCTCAATAAACCCTCCTCCCTTGTAGCTGGCTGGTGGGTGTCATCTTTCTGATGTTGTGCCTGCCCTCACACTGCCAAATCTAAACTTGATTGGTCTGTTGAGCTTTACTTTCTCCACGCTGCTGACTCACTGGCAACCCACCTCACTCAAGTTTGCCAATGTCAGAATCACTTTCTCTGGTTAGTAGCCAGCCCCAATTGCATTGCAATCTTCCTTGGAAAACTACGTAAGTAAACAGGTCCAAGGCTGGTAGCAACCGGCATTGGTGTTCTCTGAGACTTTTGCTGAGTAGCTCCAGGCACAGACTGTCATTAAACAAGAATCTACAGGAGCACCTAGTGCAGGTGACCAAAGAGACAGTGCCAGGGCCCCACAGGGCACCTACTACTTAAAACTATCCAGCAATACTCGAGATGTGAAGGTCTACATAATGCATAGAAACAAATACAGACAGGTATCCAAAATGAGGACATAAAAAATATCCCTCAAATAAAAGAACTATAGAAAATTCTAGAAGAAAACTAAACAAAATGGAGGCAAGCAGCCTATCAGATACAAAGCTCAAAACAATGATTTTAAGGATGCTCAAGAAACTTAGCGGAAACTTCAACAGAGTGATAGTAAGCATAAAGAAGTATATGAAAACCATTAGAAAGAACAGTCAGAAATGAAGGATGTTATAACTGAAACTCAGAATTCAGTAGAAGGAATCACCAGCAGACTGGATGGAGCAGAGAATCGAATCAACCAATTGGAAGACAAGATAGCTGGAAACATCCAGTTAAGACAGCAAAAAGAAAAAGGAATTTCCTGGCCTGGTGAAGGAAACAGACATCCAAGCCCAGAGAGTCCAAACAAGATAAATGCAAACAGGCCCACACTAAGACACAGTATAGTTAAAATGGCAAAGGTTAGAGGTGGAGAATACTAAAAGTAACAAGAGAAAAGCAACTAGTTACTTATAAGGGAGCTCCCATAAGACTGTCAGCTGATTTCTCAACAGAAAGAACTGTCAGAAAATATTCAATGTGATGCAAAGCAAGGACCTACAACCAAGATTACTCTACCCAGCAAGGCTATCATTCAAAATTGAAGGACAAATAAAGAGCCTCTTAGACAAGAAAAATCTAAAGGATTTCATCACCACCAAACCAGTATTATAAGGAATGTTAGAACGATTGCTTTAATATGTGTGGGTGGGGTGGGGTGGGGGAAGCAAAATTATGAACAATAATATGGCAACAATTACCTTAAATTGAAATGGATTAAAAACTCCAATCAAAAGACATGAATGGTATTTCACTGAGTGGAGTCTCAAACAGAGGAAGATAGATGCAAGTTGACTTTGCTTATAGTGAAATCCAAAGAAGAAAATAAACAAGTGGAACAGGAACAGATTCATAGATATAGAAAACATTTGGTTTGTTACAGATGAGGAGTGATAAGAAGAGATTGGGAAGTTCATTTTGGTGGTTATGAAGTACTAGTTATGGGATATAGGATAGAACATAGGAATATAGTAAATAATGTTGCAATAACTATGGGTATTGTCAGATGGTTACTAGATTTGTTGGGGAGATGGAAGAAGGGTGAGAGAGATGAGTGAAAAAGGAAAAAAATTCAAGAAGTAGAAATTGATAGTCACAAAATGTCACAGGGATGTAAAGTGCAGCATAGGGCATATAGTTGATAGCATTGTAATAACTATATATGGTTTCAAGTGGGAGTCAGATGTATCGGAATAAGGACGTTTTAAGTTATATAAATGTCTCATCACTATGCTGTACACCTGAAACCAATATAATATTGTATGCCAAATGTAATTGAAATATAACAATAAATGAGAAAAAAAGCAATTCTTGGAATGCTTTACACTTTCCACAGAAAAGAAATTAAAATAACCTGTTATACAGTTAGTCACATATACAGTACTCAGGATTTTTGCCCATACATACAAGTATTGTCTAAAACATGCCTTCTTTGTAGCAGCCAGGCTCTGCCACCACTGTGCTTGGCTGAGTTCACAAAACTGTTGTAACCTGTAGTTTCCCTGACACTTCTCTGGCTCTGCTCTCTTGCTAAACTTTGTTTCCTGATAGTAATTAAAACCTTCTGCCACTGCCATAGCTGCTGCTGCTGGAACCATCATAGCCACCTTGATTTTATGGTTTGTCAAAGTATTGGCTTCCATTACTCTAAGGGCCAGAGCTTCTGCCTCCAAAATTTTCTCCTTACATGGGTTCAAAATTTGAAGATTCATTTTTGTAATTGCCAAATCATTGTAGCTTCTGCCACTTTCAAAATTACTTCTACTACCACTGCCAAAGCCACCTCTGCCTCCTCTGTTATTTTAGATGTCATAGCTGCCACTCCCACCACTCCCAGAGCGACTGCTCTGGTTTCCATAACTTAGTATATCACTTCCATAGCCTCTTCTTTCTTGAGAGTAATCAGGGACACCTCCTTCATAGTGACCATCATTACCAAATCCATTATAGCCATCCCCACTGCCACCATATCCACCACTACCATGACTGCCACCAAAGCAACCTCAATCACTAAAGTTTCCTCTATTAGTAAAGTAGTCTTTCCCACAAAAATCACAGCCTCAACCACTACCAAGTTTTCCAGAATTACTTTGACTTCTTTGGCTGGATGGAGCACTAACATTCTCTTGCTTAGATAGGACTTTCCATACTTTACAATTCTGGCCATTCACAGTATTATATTTCTGAGTAACAATCTTGTATACAGAGTCATTGTCATGAAAGGTTAAAAAAGCAAAGACTCTCTTCTTGCCACTTCCTCGGTCAGTCATGAGTTCAGTCACTTCAAT
>PVJL010016473.1:0-20856 GCA_004026885.1 Lyroderma lyra
ATCTGCCATAGTAAAGTCAGCAAACACAAAATTAAATGATATGCAGGAAATTCATTTTCTTAAAAATAGTTTATTTTTATTTATTCAACTTTTAATTAACACTATATGAAGCATACATGTTGCTAGGCAATAATAAAGAAATGATACATGCTATGACATTAAGAAAATGCTAAGAAGATAAATGAGTTTATTAATAATTTTAAAAAGAAACATCTTAAAGAAGGAAAAGAACAAAGCTTACATTTCAGGAGAATTTTAAGACTCTATTCCCAAAGTTATGAGATTCTTCTTTTAAAATGTAAATAGAGTCAAGTTCTTCTAGTCCATGTTAAAAACCAAAACATTTTGAGAAGAATGACTTTATATATTCAGTAGAACTCTCAAATAGCAAGGTTAATTTCTATATATTAATTTATTGAACCTACTGTCATGATAGACATTTCATAAAATTATACTTAATCTGTTAGCACTTAAAGGTAACTAAATTCATAGTCTAAAGATTTAAGGCTAAGGATAGGCCATCTCAGGAGAGCAAGAAAACATTAGAGGGTAATTTGGTGAAGGGCTCTGGTCATTATAAGATAGACTAAATTTAAAAAATTATTCAACATAGCTGTTGTATTTGATTTCTCTTCCCAGGGATTTGAACAAAATACAAGTTTTGAACATTTCCACATTAAAGATGTATTCACTCATAATTGTTTGTATTTTAGTACAGATACCCATTAATGTGTTCAACCATTTTTAATCACTTAAAATTGTCTTTTGTTAAGAATTATCACTATAGCATCATTTACACATTAATGCAGTCAATCTCAGAAAATACATTAATATAAACTTTCCCATCAATCAGAGATTAAGATTGAAAACTACAAAAAACTTAAACACCCACTTCAATACAACTCACTCCAGAGTACTTGTTGTAAGTTTACAATATATTTGACAATTAAATTCGCAAAATTATCCTAGAAGAAAATGCTACGTACTTCATTGCTTAATATCACTATGGTCACCTTCAAAGTACTTCCTTTGAGAAGCTATGCATGGATACCCATACCGAGTCCACTCTTCAAAGCAATTTTGAAACTCTTTTGCTGAAATGGCTATCACAGTTCTGATCCCCTGATCCATGATGTACTGAATGTTATCATAATGTTTTTCTTTCAATATTTCCTTTATCTTCGGGTAAAAAAAAGTCATTAGAGGTCAGATCAAGTGAATAGAAAAGGTGTTCCAATACAGTTATTTGTGTACTGGCTAAAAACTCCCTCACAGACAGTGCCACGTGAACTGGTGTATTGTCATGATGCAAAAGCCATGAGTTGTTGGTGAAAAGTTTGGAGCATTTTTGTCTAACTTTTTCACACAGCCTTGTCATCACTTTTAAATAGTAAACTTGGTTGACTGCTATTATACAAATTCATAATGGACTATCCCACTGATATCAAGAAAGGTTAGCAACAATTTTTGACTCTTGATTTGGACTGACAGAACATTTTTAGTTATGGAGAAGTGGCTAACTTCCATCATGCACTTTGATGCTTTCCTTCAGGGTCATATTGGTACACTCATATTTCATCACCAGTGATAACATGGCTCAAAACATCTTGCCTCTCCCACAGGTCTTGGCAAACTTTGACTCTCCTTTGCTTTTGTTCATGGGTGAGCTCCTTCAGGACCATTTTTGCACACAATTTTCTTATGCCAAGATTTTTGGTTAAGATTTTCATGTTTCTCTATTGATGTTTACTTGGTCTGTTATGCTTCTCACAATCAGCCAAGATTTTGATATACAATTCACCAAATTTTTGAAATGTTGTCATCAGTTCTGCTGATTACTGGCCACCTTGATCTCTCTTCATCAGTGACAATTTCTGTCTAATCAGAAAAATGTTTAATCCATTTGTATACTGCCATTTTTTCATGGCATTATCCCCATAAACTTGGACTAACATGTCCCTTATTTCACTTCCACTCTTGCCAAGTTTAACAAGAAATTTAATGTTTGTTTTTTGCTCTAATTCAAGCTCCAACATTCTCACAATGGCACACAGAAACTGTAAGAACAGTTTAGTAATGTACACAAGAACAGTAATGAATGCCACTCGGCAATACACCCACACATGTTGACACAAACACAGCTGTGAGACACAGAAATGCCAAGGTTATAAAACCTTACTAAGTTGTTTGTACAATGCTGCCAAGATAAGCACACAGTGAAAAGTTCGCAAACTTAATTTGTCAGACCTCGTATCACATCCATCACACAACAGGTGAAACATCTGATTTCATTATATGACATTTTTACTCTGTAATATTTATCAAAATAATTTTAACAAATATTGAATTGATAGATTTTATATTATGGAATATATATATATATATATGTATTTGGCAGTAAGACTGGTAAAACATCTCCCAACAATTAAAAAATGAGCAGGTAATTATATAATACAACAGAAAGTGAGACGTGCTACAGAGAATAATAAGGCCAGGACAGTGTAAAGTGTTACTGCTATTTTATATAATACAATTAGGAAGGTCCAGGTAGTAAGATAATATGTGAGCAGAGACCTGAAAGAAATATGGGGAAAATCTCTGGAGGAGATTTTAAGGTAAAGAACCCCTAAGCCTAGAAGTCAAAGTAGCTTGAGAAGAGAAAGTTATAAAAAAAAAATTAGAAATAAGAACAGAGAAGAAATAGAAAGGTGATGGTTGTTTACATCTTGTAGGTATTGTAGGTCATACAAGGGTTTTGATTTATCTCTGAACAAATCAGATTTTTAGCAGAAATATGAAACACTCAGACTTACATTTTAGAAGGATTACCTTAGCTGTTTTGTGAAGCAGCTGTGAAGGAATATATTCTGGAAAACCCATCGGAAGTTTGCAGCAATTCTGTTGGGGTATGACATTTTCTTGAACCAAGATAATATTGACTTATAAATGGAAGTCAATAAGACTACTGGTTGATTTCCTGTGAGACATTGTGAATACAGGCAAGAGTATGAGAATTTTGTAATAAAAGTGGAAGTTATAAATGGAGCAATCGTAGAAATAAAGAAAGTGTTTTCTCTTCTTTTTAAAATGGGAGCTATCAGAGACTATTTGTGTGCTACTGAGGAATGATCCAGTAGAAAAGGGGGTAATGATATTTCAGAGATAGAGGTGACAGTTGACGGTAAAATAACCTTGTGGGAGAAAGAGGGGATAGAATCCAGGAAAAGGGTGAAAAAAATGATGTTATACATAACCAAAAGCAACGCATTGTAGTAAGAGTGAAACAAATTCTGAAGCAGGTAAGATGGTAGTTTTATTATAGGGTTATGGATGACTTTTCTAACAGTGTCTATTCTCTGGAAGAAAAAAGAAGCAACATCATTAGCTGAGAGTATATGATAGATGTTATACTGGAAATGTAGTAAAGGAAAAGTATGAAATAGTCATGTAGAGAAAAGAAAATCAAACAACTAAGAAATGGGGTCAAACTGTTAGGTAACATTAATATTCTACTTACAATCACTGGTTATGATTAAAATAAAATAAAATGTATTTTTCTCTAGTAATATTTCGCTTTAGACTTGAGGATAAAAGTATATAAAGGATTTTGGCCAGTCAGAGATTTATCTGGTGAGTATGACAGAAGAAGGAAGAATATAGAGATAAAATTATCTGAGGGAAGTAACTATACCAATAGCGCATGGAATATACGCTGAACAAACTTGAACATGAACACCAGGGAGTAAGGGATAGGCATTAAAATATTCCTAAGTTAATAGGCAGATGGTCTTAGTAGAGTCAAAGAAAAGTTTGAGTTGAAATTCAAGGAGGAACATAGAAAAATGGCAGGAGTATTTAAAAAAATAAAATGCTTGCAAATGAGATTACAAAGAGGTTACTGTTATTTTAACAAGGTTATACTCTATGTGGAAGTTCAAATTTTTAATAATTATTACAGGAGTAGTATTACAGAGAATGAGAGTAAACTAGGTTTTTAAATAGTTAAAAATGCAATTCTTGGATCACAGCGATCCGTGCTTTTGGAAGTCTGTGGTTGCTCTCATGAGCAGTGTCAGAAATCATGATCGCATGGGCTGTGATCAAAGAATTGCATTTTTATGGACCAGAGGAAAATTTTTCTAGAAGCAACAGTGATGCATATTGAAAACTGACACATTATCACCAAAGCCAGTGACGTGATGGATGTGGGTTAGCAACCATGTTTGAAAGGACCCCCAAAAAATTAATGCCTCTAAGACAAAAGTAGATTTCAGTTAGATTAAGAAGTTGAAGTGGAAGGGAATGTTTCAAAGGCAGTTGAGGATACAGGGAATTTTATTTATGTCATACTATGAGTTCCATATGACAGAGTAGATGGTGTCATGGACTTAGGTATAAGTGGGAGATGGGGTTATATTGAGCATATCAGAGTCTGACGGAGCTGAGAGCCAAGCTAGTTAGGGTTGACTGTCAATGGTCCAAGACATTTTGTAAGAACTGATGGAAAAGCGAATGGGAGTGAGAGTATGATGAAATTCCTCCTGAGAGTCTCTGAGGCAATGGCAATGTTGAGTCTATGAGTGGTGGGAAGGGACCAGTGGAGAGTCTCCACCAGCCTGGAGCACTCTGATGCCTCTTTTTCATTCCTGTCAAATAGCAGTATTTATATTGCTTGTTGAATTCATGCAGGGAACTATTGTGTCAATCCAGACAATTCTTTGAAGATAAAATCTAGTCTTACATTTTTTTACATATGTCCTCATTGCACTAACTCCAACTTGCTAAGTACATAATAACTTGGTAGATGCAAGCATATGACATGGTAGACTAATTTCAGTGGCAATATATATTTTTTAATCCTAAAATAAAAATGATTTGGAACTCATATTTACACTTTACCAAGCAGGAAATTAATTGGTTCATATAAGTATAATTAGAGGAGCCCATCATTTGGACACACTACATTGGTATAAAAACTTAATTTCCTCAAAGTAAAAAAAAATAAGCCTAAGGTATTATAACTAAATAAAATGCCATTGATCTCTTCTAGAAATGATCTAGCTTCTGGATTATAGAGAAAATAATCAAAGAAAACTTAATTTTACCCGTTGTGGGACAATCTTCCCATTCAGTCTCTACATTCATGCCTTAAAGCACAACACATCTTCCATAACATTTTCCTGAACAGAGATGAGACAGATATGAAAGAGCCACAGTATCATTCTTCAGAAGATGAAGAGCAGGACTTGAGTGTTTCCTTAAAGAGATTGGAACAAGGAAAAAGAGAAATGAGAAATGCTCCTCTATATATAATTAAAGCAAGAGTTATAGTAGCCAATTGATTTTTCAGGTCCACTAACACACATGCCTATACAGACTAACACAAATGTCTGTTAATTTAGTATTGCCCATAATTGATCTGGCCATGAAACTTGTTTTTTTATTTAATATAGTTTGAAGGACAATATCCATAAAATGATAGAGGAGAGTACCCTTCCAGATAAATCAAATATTGCTCACTTTATTATATTTATTAGCAACTACTTCTTTCATTTGAAATATAAACATACAGTAAGAATACCCAAGGGTAAATAAAAGGAAGAACACTACCTACATGACCATATTGCAGTTACTGATCATTTCCTCCAGTCTCTTTTAAACAATATCGCCAACTGTGGAGCCAGTTAGAAGCTTCCCAGCACTACTGACCTCTCTTCTAACTGACCTATAATTGCTGAGCTTCCCCTAATTGCTCCTCTGCCCATAGGACTATATTGATAATAAAGTTACAGATATGTAGAATGTATAAATGTTTGTGTTTCTTGTGTGCTTGTGTATTTTTTTAACCCAGAGTAAACAACCACACGTAGGTGAATTATTCTAAATCAATTAAACTTTCCACTTTCCAGTAAAGGTAGAAAAGGTCAAGCTCTTTTAAATAAGGATGAATTGACATTTTCTTGCTGGCTAAAGGAGTTATCAAAGGTTAAGATTAATTTCCCTAAACAATGAGGTGAGCAACCATAAACAATATCAATTGTTTTACTTGGGCAATTACAATGACATGTCAGTGAACATTCTTTTCTCTTCTATTAGTGAAGGGGGTAGGGAGAGGGGCAATCAGTAGTAGCATTTTTGGAGAGCAAAAACAAAAGCATTTTAAATTATATGAAACTAAACAATCAAAAACAGTCAAATCCCTTTTTAATATTTATTCTAAATAAAGGACAACCCTAGCTATATCAGGTATTAATCTTGTGAAGATAAATGTCAGGTGGCAAGATATAATATATATGCAGGGTTATATAAAAATAAAACTTTAAAACTAGGTTCTCTGAATAGAAAAATGCATTTATCTAACTGGTCAAATTAGTGATTTTAAACTGTTATGAGTCTTAATCAAAGAAATGTAAAAATGTATCTTTCAAATAATGAGTAATCTAACCTTATAATTAATTATTATAAAATAAAAACTTTAATCAGTAGATTGGAAAAGTTCTGATAATTTCCAGCAATTGCCTCTGTAAATAGGTAACTCTGAAATGCATGGAATTTATCAACTGCTTTTAATTCCAGCCCTCTTCTTCTAATGTTTAAAAGGCACTTTTTTTTAAGCCAACTCTGCTACTCAAGATTTTCTTTAAAAAGTGTTCCTAAGCAATGCCGGTAAGCTACACTAGCCTTCCTTGTTTCGTGATTCTTGGACTCCCGTTGCTATTGTTACTTTAAACATCTAAAAATACGCCCTTTAACATTCTATGCTCTCTTTTTCTGCTCCCCTCTCACACTTTTTTTCTGGTCATTCTTTTTCCTTTGTGTCTTGTGTCTCATGTAGTTAAATATAGATTCTATTCAGAAGATCTTCCTCAAAATAGGACATTGTCTTAGAAGAAAGCTTCAGTTATTTAATTTTTGAATGTTCAGAGTATCATTTCTGCAGTTTGCTTGTACTCATACAATGGTGGCGTTAGAAATGCTGCATTCCATTTTCAGCTTTTCCTGAAATGATTTTGCTAATTGGAAAAATCTTTCAAATTGTGGGTTAGTGCTTTGGAAATATGATTTATTGGTTCTCTAGCTCTTAGGCTCACCAGAAGAATTATAACCACCCTCTGCCTCCTCTCACAGTGTTGGCAATACCACAGGAAATTTTTCAGTGTTAGTAAACATACCTGCTCATAGTTGGGTATTCATGGAGACATATTTTCATTTAGTTTTTCTGGGATTATTTTTGTTTTGTTTTGTTTTTGTTATTGTTTTCTGTCCTGCTTGCTGTGTATGAAAGATTCTACTTTCTCAAAACTGGCCACAACAATATCATCTATCACACATGTATTTCCACAACCTTGTCATTAACCTTTCCCTCCCATGAATTAATTGCCTTCATTAATATCATGCAATCTAAACGGTTCTGTGCAACTTGTAAGAGCCAATTTTAAATTTCAGGAATTTTGTTATCTGATTGTTAAAATCATTTTTAAAAATAAAATGTATAAACTGCCAATGAAATAACTTAAGAGTAAAAACAAGGTGATAAAATATCAAAAGTCATAATTTGTTAATTATATTCCTACATTTTACTATCATCTGTATTGTTTAAGTTAATTACATCTAATATATTTGTATGACTGAGATACTACAAACTGTATTCTATTTTGAGTGTCTTCTGAATTTTCCATAAAGCAGTGTCTCATTGAAAATTGATCATACGGTTATTTACACATATAAATGAACA
Organism: Lyroderma lyra; assembly: GCA_004026885.1. Taxonomy (NCBI): domain Eukaryota; kingdom Metazoa; phylum Chordata; class Mammalia; order Chiroptera; family Megadermatidae; genus Lyroderma; species Lyroderma lyra. The sequence continues at coordinate 7,736 of PVJL010016473.1, forward strand.
AACACTAAAAATTAGGGATTTTTATGGGGGCAATGTTGGAAACCAGTTAAACACTCCTACTACATTATTTTGTGTTTTCCTAAAATTAAATTTAAAAAGGGATAATTTTCAACACAAAAATATACCATTTTTAAAATTTCAATTACCCTTTACTTTTATAATAAAAATTGAGTCCAGTTTTAATCTTTAATAGACACATATCCATGATAATAATATTAAAATCAACTTTTTAGCCAATGTGATAATTCTCAATCTTTCCTTTATACCCAATAACAATCCTTTCCCCACTGCCCCAGCTGATTTATATCCACCTGGCATCTGTGTATGTGACTATCTGAGAGAGTATAGCTATAATGTTGAATTGTGAACAGGAAAACCTTCTCAAATTTTTGACCAGTAAAATCATCCCAGGATAGGCATTTTTAAATTTTGATGTAAACAATCATCTACTAAATGTATTAAAATATGGTGGTTAGGCTTACTTCTAAGAATCTACTTCAATAGGTATATCAGTCAGCAATAACCTAAGTAGCCTAGGTGATCCATGGACTACATATTTGAAAACATATTTCTAGGAGGTAGTAATATTTAATTTTGGTTAAAAAATAAATGTGATGGGAATTGAATTTTCAATAAACTAGTTAAAAATTGATCTCATATCCATTTCCAAATTACTTGATATCTTTAGTCAGAAATTAAAATTTGATTTAAATAAGTATTAAGCAACTTGAAATGTTTATGTTTGCATTCTAATATGATTTGAACATCATTTTTCCAAAGGTCTCTTTCCAAATTTTAGCAAGAGGATGATCATGTAAGTGAAGGTAATAAAATAAATCCCAGTAAAGACTGTTTCAATATTAAAGCTGTCAGGGGAGCATAAGGGCAGTCAGAGAGCTTCATTAATTAATACTTGCAACTGGGATCAAATCATATTGGTCAGCTTCTCCAAATATTTCACAGTTGATGAGAAATTAGGACCACTAATAAATGAAAAGTGACATTAAATTAATGATGACTTTAAAGTTTCTAGGGTATTGAACTCATCATTTAAGTTTATACTTAATAACAAAAACAACAAAGAGGAATCCATGCAATTATAACTGGCACACTTGTAATTAAACTAACTTCTGACAAAGCAAGCATAGGATATTTTATTTGAACTTAGGTAACTTGGTTGATAAAAATACAACTATTTTTTTCTTTTACTTTTTACATAGATTCCTAGTTTTGATTGTTGTTATTTTTTAAATAGAAATAATTAATATAAAAAGTTACTAAAAATCATTTTAAATATTTACACATAATCCTCATGATAGTTCCTAAGAATTAGGAAAGCACCAGAAATTATTTGGAAACAAAGTATACATAAAACAAAGGAGATATTTAACAGTAATTTGATTAAAGAGAACATTGGACTAAACAAAACATAACAATAAAAGTTGTTAAAGAATTATGACTGAATCTAAACTTTTTGACATTATTTAGGAACCATTGTATGATCTTATGAAGTCTTCCCAAATAAGTCACGTCTCTCACCACCATTCCTTCCTGTGAGCCCCAACCCCCATACACATAGTTTGATGTCTAATCATTCAGTTCTACAAAGTGATTTAGATTGTGTGATCAAATGTTCCCTCTCTTCTCCTTTCATCTAATTAAATCATATTTATCTTTGGTTCTTAGTGTAGGGGACATTTTCTCTGAGAAGAGTTTTCTGAATTTTTTCTGGGTTAAAAATGCATCTATGTGTTCCATGCCACTCTATATGTCCCATTGTAGTCCTTATCATCTTGCCTGAGCTATCTATCCCACTAAGTTTTGGAGGAAAATAACCTGTCTCATGTACCATCTCATGACAAGTATCCAGCAGAGTTCTCAGCTAACTTTTACTGAAAGCACAAATGAACTCAATAGTCTATTAAACTTCCTTGATTGGTATATTAAGAAACTTCATGTAGAAACTGTTACTGGAACAACTTTTAAGAGACTTACCTGTAAGCATTCTTAGTTCTCAGTGTATTTTGTGGGGCAGTTTCACAAAACAAAGCCCATGGATGACCTATATGAAAATTACTTGAGACATTGTTAAAATATGTAAGTCCTTGAATTCCACCAAATACTCTCTGAAATAGAACTTTTGGAAATAGATTATGAGACTCCTAAGCATGTTGAAATTGAGGTACCCTGCTGAGGAGAAAATATGGCAAGAATATATTTTTGTTGATTCTTGGATACAGAATTATATTTCCACCATTAACTTATAAAAGTATGGGATATAAAATTCTTAACTCACAGACCCATAGTAGAGTTTTCTACAGAAAAAAAGTAAGTGTAAATATTTTGCACTTGATATGTAAACATAATGTAAAGATACCTAATAAATTGACCATCAAATTATTTGAAGTTACATAAAATAATATTGCAAAAGGCAACTGAAGCAGCTGCTGATGAATTATTACACTAATCCATATAGATTCGGACTGAATCGCCAGGCAAAATTTGTCAATGTTTTTACCAATCTAAAAGATAGTAGAATGAGATAGTCTACTAGTGAGCTAGTTGAAAGGATAAATGTATACTAGCTTCAAATCTAATTGTTGTAAGATACTACCATGAGAGGTTGTCGTGTGTGAAATATAATCATGATCAAGTCTAAGGTTGAGGCTTGACACGTGTAATACTACCTTTGTTATTAATGAGAAAGGAAAACTACCCTCACCCTCATTCTTACTTTAAAATACCACAAACTATTCTCTGTTCTTTTTTAGTTTTTCTTTTTAAAAATACTTTTTAAAACTATGTAATAAAAAAGCAATTCTTGGAATAATTTCACAAGTCTCAATTGCTGACCCAAGCAAGTTGTTTGAGAGTGAAAATAGCTAGTAAATATCCATACAATCAGGGTGCCTGTATGCCCTAGGTTGCCTGAGACCATCTGATTTATTCCTATATTCCTGGTATAATTATTAATAGTGTTACTTTTCCTTTGAAAATGTGCCCCAGTTTTAACTATAAATTATATGACACCCAAAATTTAAACAGTGTTGGTAAATGACATGAGTCCTATAAAAATTCTTAGAAAGAACATATATATAATCATCCATTGGTAAAGGTCTCAGTTTGTTTAAACTTTTGAAACAACACATGACTATATTACCAACAAAAGTTACTCTTGAACAACTATAATCTTTGAAGATATCTGGAAACAATCCCCAAAGCGAGTAACGGAAAATTTATGATATCCTATCTCAGGCTGGCCATCAACCCTACTGGAAATCACTTGACATGCCCTTTGTCAACTCCCTTTCTGACTTTGCTCAGTCTTACAGATTGTATCTGAAGTAGTATATAGGCTATTAGATTAAGGAACACATTTCTAACTTGTGCCCATGTTGAAATGAAATTACTTTTCACCTCAGGTTTTAATACTAAGAAAAATTTAATAGTAGGAAACAGAAAACAAAATAAAAGAAAAAGTAATTCCAACAACCAAAGAAATGTGTAGGTAATACTTGGTCCAGTTGCTTTTTCCTGTCTAAAGCTAGTAAGAAATAGCAAGTTCCTCTCATGGCAATCCAAAGGGATAGTTTTTAGAAGTCATTTACTAATATTTCAAAGATTTCACTTGCAGCTCATGTTAGCATTCAAGGAGTGACTCTCCTTTAAGTATTTACACAGTTATACTCGGGCTGTTCAGAAAAAATCCAGCCATAAATGCCTCTATTTTTCATATTATATGGCTGGATACTTTCCACATAGCTGTCATATAGATTGGGAAGCAACATCAATAATTTGTTCTGAAAGTTAAATTCTAGACTGCCAGTTGAAATTTATGGTGTAAATTCTTTGCTTGAAATATATTTCTCTTGGATAAATAACAAAATACAAGTAACTTGCTCTTAAATGCAACACTATATAAATATCAAAAATTGGTATCAGTTCTGCAGCTTGGCGTTGGCTTAATAACAAACATTTGACATATAGTTTACTTATTATGAAAATGTGCTACTTCAAATTTTACTGTTTTAATACATATGCTAAGAAGTAGAATATAACATCAAGCATCACCAATTAATTATATATATATGTGTGTGTGTGTGTGTGTGTGTGTGTGTGTGTGTGTGTGTGTATAAACAACTAATATTTATTGAGTCTTTTTTATATGTCTGGCATTTTTCTGAGTACTCTACAGGTACTATCTAATTTAAACCTCAAAAACACTAAGAAGTAAGCATTATTGTATTTCTAATTTTAGAGACATGAAAACTGAGATACAAGGAGATTAATGAATTGTCCCAAATCAGTCTAGTAACATCAGAGTTAAAAGTTTGACATCAGAGCCTATACGCTTAACCACTATATTATATTGCTTTCCATTGATGTTTCTTTAACAGTCGGTCAGTTTGTACTCTTCACTGATCTTACCACTGTTTGAATGAATTCATTCTGGCAACTTGCAGTTCAAGAATTATAGATTAGCTAATGTTGTTTGAGTTAAGAATGTGATATGCATAATCACATGCATTATGTTGTTTTAACATACCTGTGAAATAAAGGAAATTTTCGTATAAACATTTATCCACTATACCCTACTCCCACTCCTTCACGATATACTACTTCCTGATACTTTTTTATTCTAAAGGGTACAAATTCTGACTGGACAGAAAAGATTTGGGATGTTTTTGCCTATTATGTTAGTAAGAAAAACACAAGATTTCTTCTTAAAAAAGAATCAGTAGCAGAGATTCCAAACACTAATGATAAATAGGATGAAGAACATAATGGGGATTATGTTCCTAGTTGCAGGCAGATAAATATCAACTAGTGTTTTAGCTTTAGTGATCAGAAGATAATAGGGAATTGTAGGAAGTTTGGCAAATAAGAAAATATTGATAAATGTCCTGTCTAAAGGGTCACAGATGAAACACAAGGAAAATGGACTGACTCTTTCTAAAGGAAAATCAAATATTCATATGAAATACAATTTTTAAAGTTTTAGTAGTAGGTGTTTAAAAACATTTGCAAGTCAAACAAATAATCAAAATAGTCTATTGTTCAGATTCAGTATATTCTGCCAGTTTAGCCTCTGGTCTCTAATGTATGTCACACATAGATATGGAGAATTATGGCAGCTGCAATGGTACATGGTTCTGTCCTGCCTTTGGCCATATACTTTTCCATAAGTCTACAGGGTGATAGGTGAATGTTCATGAACAAATATATATAAGGAATGCCTACTCAACTGAATGTTTCTGTGTTTGAGAGGTTCAAAATTCATAGATATATTTTCTATTCTATGATACTCAAAATCTAAGTAGAAAAAAACAAATAGTTACATTTCAGTGTACATACTTTTTTTGGTAGCACTTATTAGAGTGCTAGAGGAACAGAAAAGAAGAAGGAACTATGTCTGGTTGATTACAGGAAGGCTATGCTTTGAGTCTTGATTGAAACAGTGTTTTCAAGACAAGGGGATGTGGATAGAAATAGAATTATTGGCTAAGAGAATGAATGCACAGTGATATTATGGTTTAAAGAGCCTGAATCTTCAAACCAGGCGATTTGTTTTTTAATAAGATTGTAGAACAATCAGAGATAAATGCCCAGATACAATACTACATAATATTAGAACCAAATCTAGCTCAGAGGATTTTAATTACTAACTTACTTTTAAGCATGTCGATATAATCACTAATTTATTTTCACTTTTAACTTGAGTAATTGCAATAAACTCTTATTAAGGTTATCATGATAAAGTTTAGAAAACAATTAATAAAACTTGATAGTCAGAAAGTCTTTTTGATCATTCAGTTCAAACTTCATCCAGTGCCAGAATTTCTTCTATATATTTTTCTCTTGTCTAGAATTGGGTTTTGTTGTTAGATAACTCTATTTTCTGTGACATTATGCATTGTGCTGAGTTCAAATTTGTGTCCATATAGCACTATTTATTGATCTTAAGGTATTTCTTCTACAATAAAATAAAATAACTTTAAAAATTTTCACATGACAATTCTTAAAATGTTTTTCATTTCATATTTTATCCCCAGGCTGTACATAGCCAGTTTCTTCAAATACTGCTTATTTATTGTTTTTACAAAATTTCACAAATCAGTTATCATTATTTACCCCATTACTCTTAGTAGAACCTCTTTCTCTTATTAATATTTGTAGGATGTGAATGCATCAGTGCAAAATTGTCCCCGAGGCTTGAAAAGATAATCCAAACCACGTGCCTTCCATATTAGAGATCTCGAGTGTCACCTAAGTATTATATACATCAACATATTTGGTTCAGATTTAGACATCTAGAAAAATCCAGCTAGGGCCACTGCTCTGTGTTCTGCATGTGTCACACAGTACTACCTTCATAAGCATTTGTGTGAAAATGTAAAAAAAATCTTTATTGAACTATTGGCTATTTACTGTAGTCTGTGCCTAAGTGGGTCACTCTGTGGGATCCTATATGGTTCCACTGTTTGCTATGTGTTTTATTAAGTCAACCTTCCTTACTTTTTGTGCAAGTTTTTAATTATTTTTTATTTTTATTTATTTTTTGATTTTCAAGATACTCTTCTTAATTCAAAAACTCCTCAATATTGTATTACTTACATTTTTATAAATGACTCTGAGGAAAAGTGGTGTGCTGGATGGATACACTACAATGGAAGCTGATAGATTGCACTTGACTAAAATGAAAAAACTTTATAAAAATATCTTTCACAACTTATCAGAACCTGTATAAAACATAACTACTATAGAAATAATAATGAGAAAATCATCACAAATATCTGGTGAAAAGAGTCACTCCTTAATATGATAAAATGTTTGCTTATTGCAGAAAGGAGAGCCACCAAAAAAGTAAAAATAAATAATTATTTATGACTTGGATATAATTTGCTAACTTCAGAGAGGCCTGGCTAACTACTGAAATGCATGAGTTATGCTGAATTAGGAACCGACACAGCAGGGTCATGGTACTTAAATTTTAAGTAATCAATATAAATGCAATAATATATTGCTAAAAAATAGAGAACATTTAAGGTTAAAATAGTATCAATGAGAGAAAACATTTAGAAAGAATAAGCATGTTTCAGGATTTTAATAAATGGTAAGTATCTCCTCATCCAAGTTCACAATCAATTGTGAGGTAGACAACTGTGAGGTAGATTATGGTAGACTGTTACATGGTATTTCCCAGTGAAAAACACATCTTAGTATGCACACCCATGTAAGATTCTCCCCCACATCGCCCTCGGTCTTGGTAATGTGACTTACTTTGAAGTTGAATGTAGCTTATATGAGTAACCTTAGCTAAACCAGGTGCAGCAGAAGAACTACCAAACTAAGTCCAGTTGATTCATAGTATTATCAAAAAAATAAACAATTTTTTGTTTTAAGTCACTGAATGTTGGGCCTGGTTTGTTATTTGGTAATACATTGTTAAAATACTAATGTAGATTAAAAAACAGAGATGTTGGAGAGTATGGCTTAGATTTATAAGCATACATAGCTTTATAGGCTTCCTAAAACTAAACCCCAGAATGATACAATATTATACCCACCATTCATGGAAAATGCCTGGCAACTGAAAGTTCCACCCCAGAGGTGTTAAATTTGTCCCATTGAAAATTTGCAGCATGAAAGAGCAGAAGTAAATATGCTCTGTACATGCAGGCACATTCTAAAAGGAAAAGAAAAGAGGCTTGGCCATGCAAACTCAATTTTACCTCCCTCTCTAACTTAATCAAATAACTCCTTTTTCACAGTGGATTCAGGAAACTAAGATTAACAGAAGAAACAGAGAAATGAATGTCATAATTACACAGTGACTCTCAGTTAACCAGCACCCATGAGGATTGGTAGATGCCAGGTAAATCTAAATAGACTCTCAATTAACCAAAACTCAAGCAACTGGCACTCTGAAGCAACCAGCAAAATCTTGGAAAGAGTGCTAGTTGCTTGAGTTCTGGTTAATGGAAAGTCTACTGTATACCATGTTGTCACTCCTCTTGGATACACGAGTGGGTAGAAAAAAATATTCCTAATCCTATGCCCACCATTACCATCAACAGGGTCTACATCTCCTTTACACAGAACACCAACAATCAGGAAACCCATCTTACAAACTGGATTTCTGATAAAATTTTATGATGCCTAACATTTAGGATGACTTACTAGGTAATTAACTTCTTGAACTTGTCACCATGTGCTTACATTGGCAGCACTTACAAACGACTCAGTAAGGTTTGATAACGGTATATCTGTGTCGTATATCTGTGTTCCTGTTGACATGTGGCGTTGTCTTCCTGAGTGGCATTGATTATTGTTGTATGATTTTGCGTGCCATCATGAGAATGTCAGAGCTTGAATTAGAGCAATGAATAAACATTAAATTTCTTGTTAAACTTGGCAAGAGTGGATGTTAAATTAGGGACGTGTTAGTCCAAGTTTATGGGGATAATGGCATAAAGGAAATGACAGTGCACAAATGAATTAAATGTTTTTCTAAGGAGAGAGAAAGCATCACTGAAGAAGAGAGGGCGGGACTGCCAATAATGACCAGAACTGGCAAAAACATTGCAAACATTCATCAAATTGTGCATTCAAAATAGTTGGCTGATTTTGAGAAGTATAGTAGACCAAGTGAACATAGATAGAGAAACATTCAGGAAAGTCTTAACTGAAAATCTTGGCATGAGAGATGTGTGCAAAAATGGTCTTGAAGGAGCTCACTGATGAAGAGAAGCAAAGGAGATCGAAGTTTGCCAACACCTTCTAGAGAGGCAAAATGATGTTTTGGGCCATGTTATCACTGATGATGAAACATGGGTGTACCAATATGACCCTGAAACAAAGCATCCAAATGCACATTAAAAGTCAGCCAATTCTTCAGGACCAAAAATGTTCTGTCAGTCCAAATCAAGAGTCAAAATGATGTTGCTAAACTTTTTTAATATCAGAGGGACTGTTCATTATGAATTTGTACCAATTGGACAATCAACCAAATTCACTATTTGCTAAAAATGCTGCATGAAAAAGTTAGACAAAAACAACTTGAACTTTCTGCCAACACATGCCTCTTACATCATGATCATGCACCAGTTCACATGGCACTGTCTGTGAGGGAGTCTTTAGTCAGTATGCAAATAACTGTATTGGAACAACCTCCCTTCTCAGATGATCTGGCCCTCAATGGATTTTTTCTTTACTCAAAGATAAAGGAAATATTGAAAGGAAGACATTTTAGGACATCAACTGTAATATGATGATAGCTCTAATGACCATTTTAGAAAAAGAGTTCAAAAATTGCTTTGAAGGTAGGTGCTGGCATTGTTGCATAGCTTCCCAAGGGGAGTATTTCAAAGGTGACTTTAGTGTAATTCAGCAATGAGGTATGTAGCACTTTTTGTAGGATGAGTTCGTAAACTTAGTTTTCAACCCTCATATTATTATGTGTGTGTGTGTGTGTGTGTGTGTGTGTGTGTGTGTGTACATGCACATATATAGCTTCTCCTTCAGAGTTAAACTCAATTCTTGACATTCAATTAAGTGAATGAATAAAAAGCACACAAACTTTTTAGCATAAATATACTCATTAAATTCACTCAGAAATATTTTAAGTTTAGAAAAAATTTTCAATTGTGAATTTTATTGTATTTTAGTTTGTATATAAAAATGAACAAAGAATAATGCATACTGAGTGTTCATAATTTCTGCTTAAATCCTAGATAAATTTATTTTTATAATCACCTCTAACCTCTGTACTCCATGATGGGCTGTGGAATTTAATTATTATTCATTACTATTATTCTTTCCTTATGTTCCTTATCAGAATATTACATTTTTATGTCAATTAGAGTATAATTATTAAGATAATGGACTCTACAAAAACCAATTATGCAATGAGACCTAGATGACTTTTATCTCTAATAATTAAGTCTCATAATTTAAGATCAAAATAAGTGAATCAAAATAAAAATGTAGAATCATCAATCCCTCAGGCATCAACAGTAAGGTTGGATTTGCTCTTGTACCTAAAATTAAGCTGATATTTTACAATGTCACATCAGTTAATATTCAGTCCCAGTTCAACATCAGCCAAATTTTATTTATCCATTTAACAATTCAGCTCCAGGCCACACATCTTTCACAAAACATTCTTTTTTTTTTCAGAGTAATGATATAAATTAACAATGTAGATATGTTGTGACTTCTCAAAGTTTACTTGCAACTCATATATATCTTTGAAAAAACTTTAACACATAATATGCATTTGAGTGTTGAGGTGGGAAGTATCCCAATGTCTACTCTTTAGAAACAGTGATAGAAATCTAAATTGTAAAGATGCATTAGCTAAATTCAATCTAAATACCTGAGGTAGCAACTGTGTATGTTTAAAAAGAACCTGATATTAAGTTTCATAATAGGGAGAAGAAAATGTGAGGGTAAAGCATGCCTGGGGTCACAATAGAAATGGACAATACTAAAAAGGAACATTAATTTTATACACACACATATGTTTCTTTGGAGGACTGATTTTTGTACTCAGAGTAGTTCTAGAGGAACATGATCTTAACAATGTGTTTTCTAAATTGATTCAGGATATTTGTACTTATTTTCTAATCAGTTTTAAATGCACTGATGATTATTTCCAATAGTAAAGAGAGCTATAACAGTTCATGGTGTGATGTAGAGTAGAGATAGACAAAATATCACCTTTGGATACTCCTAATCGAATACTTATAAAACAAAAGTTCTAGGTGACCATGTTTTTATTTTTTAACTTAGAATGCTTTTGTCAAACTAACAAGTATAATGAAACTGGCTATTTGCTCTGAACTACACTCATCAAAGTAAGAAAAAGAGAAAAAGAAAAAAAGGAGCTCAAGGCTTCCAGTTTCTTACTCAAACATCACATTAATGACTTAAAAGTATCTGTCTTTTTTGAAAAAAGTAATTAAAAAATCTTATCACCGTTAATCACAGAGTTGAGATTGCTAAAACACAAATCTATAGTCTCACACTGCAAATGGCTGAAATTTAGTACAAATTAGAAATTACCAACCTTGTAGTGAAGGACTTGATTGGGAAGGAATCGGATTCTGTAAATTGACATAAGATTATATGGGAAGATTCTGATGAAGCTGGGAACATTGAACCCCTAACAAAAGAAGCAGCCTTTCCATCCTCATCTGAGGCGATTAATCCTGTTTTGCCTCAGGAAACTGTAATGACCTCCCCTGATGTAATTTCTTTGAAAGAGCCTGATAATTCCCTTCAGAATCCACCTCTTCTACCCATATTTGTATCTAGACCTATAACTAGATTGAAGTTCCAACAGGCATTGAAATGTCAGGTAAAATTTTGTGAAATATAAAGAGATGCTCTAAATTCCAAATGAAATGCATGGTTTTTTCCAGTTTACATAGAAATCTGGGAGATTTATGCCTATGTGTATAATAAGGCTGGGACTTGGTGAGGAAGAATTAGCCACTACTCTAGACTCATTCATTAAATATTTGTGTGTCAGAGCATAAGAAATAAATCTAACAAAAATTCCACCTCATATGGGTCCCAGTGGTGTAGAGTATATCAAGATATCCTTTCTAAGGTGAAGTATAAGTTGCTGCATCTGACCCCTCCTACAACCAAAAGAAAAGCACGGTGCCTTTGTGTCTCTTTGGGATTAGCAGGCAATATAGTCCTCATTTGATTGTGCTTCTCTGAGTATCAAATGAGTCAAAAAGCTGCTAGTTTTCAGTGAGGCCTAGAACAAGAGAAGGCTCTGCAATAGGTCCAGTCAGCTGTGCAAGCTGCTTTATCCCTTCAGCCATATTACTCAGCAGATTCAATGGTGCTTGAAGTGTCAGTGGTAGAGAGAGATGCTATTTTTAGCTTTTTACAAGCTCTTATATGTGAATCATAGTGCAAACCCTTAGGATTTTTGAACAAAGCCCTGGCATCCTTGCAGATGCCAACTCTATTTTTGAAAAGCATATTTTTGCTTATTAATGGGCTTATGAAGCAACTGAATGTTTAACCATGGGACTACCAGGTTACTGAGTGGTCTACCATGAGCTGCATGTTGCCTGACTCACTGAGCCATAAAATTGGGTGTGCAGAGCAGCACTCCATTATCAGATGGAAGTGATGTATTCATATCAGCCTTAGGCAGGGCCTGAGAAAATTAATTAGTTTACTGGGAAGATTTCTGTTCACCATTCTTCTTTATGGGTACCTCAGGAAGGAACTGCAGTGTCGTGCAGTCTACTTTTAGACCGTGCCTGTGTATGGCACAGAACCATCTTTCTTAATCATCTTTTTTAAGCTGACTGTAGAAAGCTCCCTAATAAAGCCAAAGATACAGGCTGGAAGAGCAAGAGCAAAACATGAAGACATGACCTAAATGCCCATGGGTCTCACTACTCCCATTCAAAGTCCTCCCAGTGGGCAGGACTTTGAGCAGTGGTTTTTATTTTAGAACAAGAAAGAGCCAGAGGTCCACTGTATACCAATTCCTGGGATATAGCCAGTGGTTTGGTTGGATGCTTAAGCCTTCATCCTAAAGACTAGACCAGATCAAGTCTTCCATTTGGTAAATAAGAAGTCATGGTGGACTGGAGCAAAAGTGAAATATTTAAATCACTGAAACAGAAGGAAAAAAACCCCAAAACAATAGCAATAATACATCTATAATTATAATTATAAACATGTTACATACTTAATTTATATTAGACATTGCTAATATCATTACCTGCTTTAATGAGGTACATCTTCACAGTTTTATGAGTTAGCCTAACATTGTGACTTTTGAAATCACAGAAGGTCTGTATGTGGCTTTTAATTATGGGGAGATAGGCCTCCTAGGTCATTTGTGTTTTTTTTTCCACAGATGGGTGAAACTTGCTTCCATATCACATATACACAATGGAATATTACTCAGCTGTAAGAAAAGATGAAATATTGCCATTTGCAACAAAATGGATGAACCTGGAGATCATCATGCTAAGTGAAATAAGCCAGACAGAAAAAAAAAAGAACTGCATGATTTCACTCATATGCGGAATATAAAACTGAAAGCAAAGAAAAAAAGAACTGAACAAACAAATAACCCA
>PVJL010016474.1:0-20837 GCA_004026885.1 Lyroderma lyra
CACTCATATGCGGAATATAAAACTGAAAGCAAAGAAAAAAAGAAATGAACAAACAAATAACCCATGGACACAATCAATAGTTTAATGTTTATTTGGGGACGAGTGGGTTAGGGAGGGGAGAAAGGGGAGGGGATGGGAGAGGAGGGGGGGAAGCTAAATATAAGGTGATGGAAAGAGAAGTCACATTAGGTGGTGAACTGATTATACATTAAGTTGACAATGCACTGTAGAATAGTATGCCTGAAACCTATGTAAACCTTGCTAACAGATGTCACCCCAATAAGTCTAACAATAAAAATGAATTTAAAAAACAAAAAAAACCCCAAAAAAACCATTTATCTCTTCCATTTCTTTAGTGAATGACATTTTAGTAATAAGTTATAATACCTAAGGGGTTCATAATTCAGAGCTCTTTCTAAACAATAATTAATTCACTTGTCACTATATTCATGATATTTTAATTCCCACCAATCTGCAAAGAACTAAACATCACAAGATTAAATAATTAAGAGTAGCAGAATGATAATTAAAATTCTAATATTTTTTATTTATTATACCACTAGTAAAACAATAGTTACTGTACTTCAAGGTATTGACTGTATTTAAAAAATTAAGCAAGTGAAACAAATGATTTCATCTTCACTTGGTAATCTGTGTAATATTACATCTTGGACCAGTAGAAACTTGTATGTTATGCTTTTAACCATGACGTCATCATTTTTTTTCCTTAATTTGTTAGGGTGACATTGATAAGTAAAAATTACATAGGTCCAGGCCTACAGTTCTGCTTTATATCTTCTATGTGCTGTATTATGTGTTCATCACCCAGGTCAGTTCTCTTTTCATCACCATATATTTGTGTCCCTGTCCCTTCACCCCACCCCTCCTCCCCTTTACCCTCAGGTAACTACTACATTATTGACTGTCCTTGAGTTTTGTTTTGTTTTTTGTGGCTTTTGATTTTCTATTAACAATCAAACTAAATTTCTCCATCCCTTTTCCTTATTTTACCCACTCTCTCATCCCTTCTCCCATCTTAAAGGAGTTCCTCTAACATTCTTTGTAGTACTGGTTTGGTGGTAATCAATTTCTTTAGCTTTTTCTTGTCTGAGAAGCTCTTTATTTGTCCTTCAATTTTGAATGCTAGCCTTGTTGGATACATAATTCTTTGTAGATCCTTGTTTTTCATCATGTTGAACATTTTCTGCCATTCCCTTCTGGCTTGTAGAGTTTCTGGTGAGAAATCAGCTGAGAGTCGAATGGGTTTCCCTTTATAAGTTACTACTAGTATTTCTCTTGCTGTTTTTAGAATTTTCTCTTTTTCTTTAACTTTTGCCATTTTAATTATGATGTGTCTTGGTGTATTCCTATTTGGGATCATCTTGTTTGGAATTCTCCATGCATCCTGGATTTATATGTCTATTATCATTTTCTTTTAAATGACAAGCAATATAAATATTATTATCTCAAATTATCTTGATAATCATGAAATAAAAATGTTCATTCTATTCATGAATTTACATAACATATTGCTTGAGATATGAACACTGTTGAGCTTATCAATGCTTTAAGCATTTTAATGTACAAAAATAAATAAAATATTTTACAGAAAGCTAAATATTTTTGTAACATATTAATTTTTTAAAATTTAAAAGGGCATAATTAGGAGAGCTTTTGGGTTAATAGAACCTGTAATGTTTTATTATATAATCCTGATCTTTGATAAAGCTCATATCAAATATATGACTATATAATTTATTTTAAAATTTCTCAGTTAATGTTTGGTCCTTCTGGACTCATTTTTGATCATCAAAAATATGGATTAGAGAAAAAATTATTTAATAGATCTGTCAACAAGCCAGTTTTATTATCACCAATGCAGTGGTCTTGACCAACAAGAAAAACTTGAGGACATTTTCATTTTTCAAGTTCTTAGTCTTTAGCTTCTTGTCAGTTATTTGCATTTGAGGGAAAACTACAGATTTTGTGAATATTTGATAGAGATTAAAATATGACAGAGTCCAGGCCTTACTGGAACACTAAACACCATGTAAATTGTAAGGCTGTGTAAATTATCCTTAAAGATAATTTTATTTATTTGTTTATTTTTTTGACCTAGTACTCCTTGGCAAAAGCATTGTTGTGGTCTTTCTGTTCTTCATGGGAATGCCCATGGTTATATTACAAGGAGATTCTCAAAATATTTAACAGTTGTTTGAGCCTTGACAACAAGCAACTAGAACAGATATCAGATGTTCACCACACTGGTACTCTAACAGAAGAATCCCATACTCCTGCAGGTTTTGTACCTTTTCTCCTTGTGCTAGAAGATGGGAATTGTAGGTGGAAAATATATAAAGGAATCATGGATCTCTTGATTATTCATAAAACCTCCAAAGGATAGTTTCACTACACAAAACCTGCAATAAACAACAGAGAATAATTTTTTCCAGAAAGAAATAACCCAAAATGATTTCTTTATATCCAGACTAACTTGTACAGAGCATAATTTTTTATAAACATCACAAGAATAAAATATAATATTATTTTTTCACCTTCCAAAGTGAAAGATTTGCCACGTGGGCCAGATTCTCCGACCTAGTCACTATAAGCATATGTGCAGTCTCCATCTCTGGGTACAATTATAAAGTAGCAAGACTCTTGCTCTCCATTTTAGTTATTACTTTTTATATAGACCATTTTAATTTATTTTACTTAATTATTTTATTCAAGTATAATTGACATACAACATTATATTACTTTCAGGTGTACAGCAATAATTCAACATTTTTATACCTAATGAAGCAATCACTACATTAAGTCTAGTAACCATCTGTTACTTTACAAAGTTATTATAATGAAATTGACTCTATTACGTCCACTATACATATTGTTTATTTTACAACTAGAAGTTTGTACTTTTTAATTCCCTTCACCTTCTTTGCTCTTTTCACTTCCTCCCTGGACAGACATCATTAATTTTTCTCTATCTCTATGAGTCTATTTCTATTTTGTTTCATTTTTCAGATTCTATATATGAGTTGAATCATGCAGTATTTTTTTCATTGCCTGACATTTTACTTTCATAATATCCCCTAGGCTCATGTCTGTAGTTGCAAATGGAAAGATTTGTTAAGTCTATCTGATTTAATGTGTTGACTGTAATTTTTGTTTTCTTATAGATTTTTTTCTGGGTTTTGTATCCTTTGATGTGTGGTGTTAGAATTCTTTATTGTTATTGTAATATTGTCAATCTTGCCTTTATGTTTGTTAATATTTGCTTTATATATTTAGGTGTTCCTAAGTTAGGTGCATAGATATTTACAAGTATGATATTTCCTTGTGGGATTGATCCCTTTTTATCATTATGTAATATCCTTCTTTATCTTTTGTTGCAGTATTTGTTTTAATGTCTATTTTGTCTGATATAAAAATTGCTACCCCAGCTTTCTTTTTGTTTTAATTTGCATGGGATATTTTTTTCATCCCTTCACATTCAGTCTATTTATATCTTTAGATCTAAAATGGGACTCTTATAGGTAGCTTATGAGTATGTATGAGTCATATTTTCTTTCTTTTTTTAAATTACATTTAATATACAATATTATATTGGTTTCAGGTGTACAGCATAGTAATTAGATATTTATATAACTTACAGAATCCTCATTCTGATACATATGGTTTTCTTCTGACACCATACATAGTTATTACAATGTTATTGACTGTATACACTATGTTGCACTTTACATCTGTGACTATTTGGTGACTATAAATTTGTACTTCTTGATTTCTTTTCCTTTTAAACCCACCTCTCCAGCTCTCTTTTCATTACCTAACAAATCTAGTATCCATCTGGCACCCTATAAAGTGATTGCAAACTTATGAACTATATTACCATGTTATACTCTACATCCCCATGATTGTTGCTTGGTAAGAACCAAACTAAACTTCCCAATCTTCCCAATCTCATCTCCTTATTTTATCCACTCTCCCAACCCTCCTCCCATCTGGCAACAAACTGAATATTTTCTATATTTATGAATCTGTTCCTTTTCTACTTGTATATTTTCTTCTTTGAATTTTATCTATAAGCAATGAAAATTTGCATCTGTCATTCTCTGTTTGACTCAGTGCAATATCTTTCATGTCTTTTGATTGAAGCTTTTAATTCATATATCTTGAAACCACTATCAATAAATATATAGCTATTGCCATTTTATCATTTTTGAAGTTCCTCTAACATTCCTTGTAGTACTGGTTTGGTGGTGATAAACTCCTTTAGCTTCTTCTTGAATGATAGCCTTGCTGAATATGTAAATCTTGGTTTTCATCAAGTTGAATATTTTCTGCCAGTCCCTTTGGCCTGCAGTTTCTTATAAGAAATCAGCTGAGAGTCATATAGGTGCTCCCTTATAAGTTAACACTTGCCTCTCTCTTGATGTTTTGATTTTCTTCTCTTTGTCTTCAATGTATGCTGTTTTAATTATGATGTGTCTTGGTGTGGGCCTGTTTGTGTTCATTTTGTTTGGGACTCTCTGTGTTTCCTGGGCTTGGATGACTATTTCCTTCACCAGGTTAGGGAAGTTTTCAGTCATTATTTCTTCAAATAAGTTCTCCATCCCTTGCTGTTTCTCTTCCCTTTCTGGTATTCTTATGACACAAATGTTGTTATGCTTTATGTTGCCTCTGAGGAATCTTAAACTATCCTCATTTTTTGAGTTCTTTTGTTTGTTTGTTTGTTTTTCTGCAACTTTGTCTTCCAAATTACTAATTTGCACCTCTGCTTCATCTAGTCTGGAGATTACTTCAGTTCCATTTTTTATGTTTTTAACTGTAATCTTTATATCTGCCTGATCTTTTTAAATGATATCTATGTCTTTATGCTTTCTATCTCTCTGTGGAAATTTTTACTAAGTTCTTTGATCATTCCTATAACCATTGTTTTGAGCTCTGTCCCATCCCATTCACTGTAATTTTTTGCTGTTCAAATTTCTTTTGAGCTATACTTCTTTGTTTGCTCATTCTGGCAACCTCTTTGTTTGTAGATATTCTGCTCCTTAACTGGATACTCACTTCTGCAATTTCTTGGGGCTCACTGCT
Organism: Lyroderma lyra; assembly: GCA_004026885.1. Lineage (NCBI taxonomy): Eukaryota > Metazoa > Chordata > Mammalia > Chiroptera > Megadermatidae > Lyroderma > Lyroderma lyra. The sequence goes on from PVJL010016474.1 coordinate 5,101, forward strand.
AATACTGGAAGAAGTTGGAAAAGCAGAGGTCTGGAAGGATGGATTGAAGAGGGAGACCAGGGATTGTGCTTTTGTTTTCTGCCTGGTACTATGGACAGTATGGGCAGTGTGGGCTTATACCTTTCTATTTTCAGTTTGCCCCAAGGTCTCTGCCTTTACTTTTGGGATCAGCTGTCTCATAAACTAGTTCCACGGACAGGACTGCTTGCAAGCAGAAGTGCACCTGCAGCCTTTTCTCGTTTTCTCTTTCTCAGCTGGAGAGAGATCGGTCTGTGGCTCCTCACCTCCCCGTCACTCTCCATCTCTCAGAACTGGAGTGAATTTGGGCTGTTGCATCTCAGGCACTGGTGCCTGCACTTCCTGGGGCAAAAGTGAGGTCTGATTGTGGTGCCTCATAGCTCCAACCTCTAGGCTTTTTTTTTTTTAATATTTGTCCTGCTCCAATGAGGTCTGGAATGCTTAGTTTCCTCCTACTTACTCCTTCCTCCTCTGTCCCCCAGCTGCAGAGTTCCAAACAGGGATCCATGCATTGCCAGTGTCTTCACTCCTCCTTCCTTCCTCCTCAGATTGCCCCTCTTTGCCCACTTACAACAAGGGGTCTCTTGGCTGTGTTTGTGCATTGGATAGGAAATTTTTCATTGAATTAAAGTTGTATTATTAGTTGTAACCTCCAGGAGAGTTTTCCAGGACCACCTCTCATGCTGCCATTTGTTACTCTAATTGAGTCGTATGTTTTAATTTATTTAGCCACCTGTCTTTTGATTGGAGCTTTTAATTCCTTTATATTTAAAATAATTATTTATAGGTATTACTTATTGTTATTTTATTTACTATTTTCTGATTGTTTTGGTAGTTCTCTGTTTCTTTCTTCTCTTGCTTTCTTCCCTCGTGCGTTAATGACTTTGCTTAGTCATGTTTTTATTGTTTCTTTCTTTTCTTCTTTTTCTTTTTTATTTTGCTGTTCTGATTTCTACTACTTTGTTTTCAGGATCTCTGATTGTTCTTATTTACATTTAATCTGATGTTGATCCCCTCTAGTGTATTTTCCATTTCAAGTATTTTATTACTCAGTTTTAATTGGTTATTTTATATATTTTCTATGCCTTTGTTGAAGTTTTCACTGAGTTTATCCATTCTTTTGCCAAGTTTTTTGAGCATCTTTATAATTATTATTTTAAACTCTTTTTTGTGGTAGATTGCTTCTCTCTATTTTGATCATTTCTTTTACTAAGGTTTTGTTTTGTTCTTCAGTTTGGAATATATTCCTATATCTCTTTATTTTGCTTATTTCTCTGGATTTTTTTCTTCTTCTACGTATTAGGTAGGTCAACTTTGTTACCCAATATTAAAGAAGTGGTTTCATGTAGAAGGTATCTTATGGGCCAGGTGACACAATCTCTCTGGCCACCAAAACCAGATGCTCTAGGGGTGTCCTCTTTGAAGGTTGCGTTCACCCTCCTGCTGTAGTTTGGGCATGATTGCTGCATGTAAGTTGATGATGGGGTTGGCCTCTAGGCTATCTGTCTGTGGTGACTGGCTATGATTGCTGTAGATCATCTGGTATGTGGGAGATGTCCCCTCAGATTGGAAGCCACTTTGGAGGGACTCTTGTGCTGGCTGGTGCTGCTTTCTATAGGTGCCAGATCTGGAGCCACTTGGCAGGGGTGTTCGAAGGCAATGAGGTTGGGTGAGGTGGGATTACAGGAGAACGTTGAAGCAGGGCAAATGGTATCAGCCAGGTTAATGGAGAATGTCAGAATTGCCACATACCTGAGCCAGGACAGCTTGGTGAAAGGAGAATAAAATAGAAGAAAAAAAATAATGTCACCCACCAATGCTTCTCTTCCAGGACAAAATTCTCACTGATCCCCACCCTTTCAGGACTTATCCTAAAGTTAATCAATATAATTTTTTCATGTATGATGCAGAATCTTTTCAAACTACTATTTCTGTGCTGAAACTCAGAGTGAGTTTTTGCAGAAACCCTTGAAGTATGAAGTTTCAGTTTCCTACAGCCCTTCAGCTCTCTTGGACATAAGCACCATTATTATGAGGTGTCTCTTTCCAGTATAGGTCTCCTGAACTAGACTGACCTTCTTGGAAGACCTCACTTCTCGGGTGTCACAAACAAGGTTGTAATACTATTCCTGCTTGTAGATCACATTACTGAATGTATGGGTCCCGTTCTAGATCATGCCTCTGTCCTCCAACCTATCTTATTGTGGAATTTTCTCTCTCTCCTTAGTTGTAGAAAAAGTGTCCAACTACTTTTTATGTTTGTCTCAGTGATGATTGTTCTATACTTGGATTAGTTTTGTGTGTCTATGAGAGGACCTGAGATCATAACCTTGCTACTTTTTCATCTTAAATCTAAACTTTATTTTCTTAATAACATCATTTGTTTGGAATAGAAACTAAAACTACTTAAATGAGTTCCAAAGAATTGTAGTTTTAAGTGATGGCAGCATTTGGTGTAGGGATATCAGTGTATATAATTAATGCTTCTTAAGCACTCTCCAAAACACTCAGCACTAGTCTGTGAATGTGGTAAATTAAAAACAAATAAGTAGTGACAGTAAAAGTTAATAAAATCTCAGAATACCAACTAACTGTAAAACATAATGCTGACAGCACAGTCTCTTATATAATGTGAATTTTTAGATTTAAATGATGGTTAGTGAAGCATTATTCAATGTTTTAAAAACAATATTAAAAAATAGGGAGTTCCCTGGTGGTATAATGGCTTAAGGCTTCATCGCTGGTGATGTCAGCACTGCAGCCTGGGTTCAATTCCCAGTCAGGGAGCTACCCACATACCAAAAAGCAAAAAAAAAATAATAAAAATAACTATGTCCTAAATCTATTTAGCTTCTATTTAAAGAGTAATATTTTAATTGTGCTAATAAAGTTGTATTAAGTGGGTCATACTTTCTAAAGCACAAGAAAAATTTTGGTATTAGTTCCAGCAAAGTTTTAGAATAATACAAAATATGCTGCATTGGTGGTTTCAGTGACTGGTAACTTTATATACATTTTTTATTTTCCCACACTGCTAGATAAATATAATCAAGGTTTCCTTCCACCATGATCACCCTCCAATCTCTTTTCTGCATAAGAGTGACTAAATTTGTTAAAGCTTATTTAATGTTGTATGTAAGTATGGAATTGAAGTAGCTCATGTTTATTACCTACTGGGAATGTGAAGGATTAATTTAGAATGCAAATTTTAATGTGTTTGGACAATGCTTAGGTTTGAATTTCTCTGATACTTACTGTATTTACTATTAGTAATTTTATGAGTACTCATATTAATATAGAATGACAGTATCCCAAGATCAGCATCTTCCTCATCACTTCACTCTTGAAAAGACTGAGACATACTGTAAAGACAGAGGAAATTTACCTATCTGTTGTAAATATGTTTTTTGTTCTTTGAAAAGAATACCTTAGATGCCTAGACTGTCAATCTTGAAGTTCTCACAATCATTGAATTACCTTAATATAAAATAATTACATTAATGTTATCTTTTAATTATTTCCAGATATTATTTTGAATGTTGATGCTACAGCAGTCAAAATAACTATGAAGTATTTTCCTTGATACCTTACATATCATTTGAAACTAATTTAACCCTGCCTTTTCATACAGGCGTACATTTCTAGTCATGCCTTAAATAGTTATGACTCCATACTTGGCAAAATAATCTTCAGAAGCAGAAAACTGTTAACATGTTATAATTGACTTACAAGTTTACATAACCTCTCAGCAGAATGTGATCTTATGAGTTGTAGAGTTTTTATAGCTTATGGGGCAGTTTATTCACAATAAGATCTAACTGCTAATGAGCTCCCTAGCTAGTAAAAGGTGGATGTAGAGTAGGTAACACTTAGAATGTCTAGAACTTCATACAACAACAATAACAATAAAAATGTATGTGTTGAGCTCATATCTTAGTTGATCAAAAACAGAAAATGTAGCGTTTGTGTCAAAAGCTCAGTGAACAATACTATTTTTAATTTTATATTTATGATATTGTAAATAACTCAATATTTTCTCAAAGTAATATGCCAATTAAGTTTTGACACAAAACATGAACAATTTAAACCTAAAAAGAAAATTACTTATTTTCTACCAAGATTTCACTTGAAATTTGGGGTGCACAAATTTTATGTTAAAATACTAAGTTGAGTTTCAAGGCAGCAGTTTTATTTGACATGTTAAAAAGAGATTTTGCACCTACAACGTGTGAAACTCTGTACTATGCACTAGAGTTAAAACATTAAAAAATCAAAGCTTATTTTTTTCATCAAAGAGCTTCCTGCCATCCAGTATCAATACCAAGAAGTAAATGCTATTTGGTTGTCATACTAAACAAATTAGGGGAACAATGTCCCCCTTTTTTATCCTATATAGATTGAATCACCATGGAGTGACATCACTAATTTGCTTTTGTTTTAATTTAATTACTGACTTATGAATTATGGTCTAATGAGGAGGTGAATTAGAGTTTGTACAATACAAGTGAAAATTATATACTTGACTGTGAATTAAAATGACATTTTTCCCTGAAGTTTCTGATAATATAATTCACAAAAACAAAAATAAGAAACCCCAGGAAATGAAATAGGAGGTCGTGTTTGGCTGAGTCTAGGGTCTAACTGTTGCAGCAGGACAGGTAACAGGAGGAGTCAAATAGTACTTCGAGAGTTGGAGAACAAGTTTTATTATGCCGGCAGGCTCAGAGAGGTTACAGTCTCCAAATTAAAAGCCCTGACTAACAGGCTTTTTAGATTCTCATAGGTTTGGGATGGGGGCTGGCTGATGCAATAAGCAAGCAGGGTTACAGAAGCTAAATGAATACATTAGGCAAATGTTGAAAGGAACGTGAAAGGGGGAGTTCACAGAATTTACATTAAACAGCTCACAAAATTTACATTAAACAGATTTGTCAGTAATTTTCCATTTCATTCCCCACTTTGATGTTCATGGGGCATCACCATATATCTCTGACTTGATGTGGGCAAGCAGCTGGTATCCCTGTAAAGCTAGTACTCAAGTAGTGGTTGCCCTGTTCACTGTGGTTTCAATGAACTAGGTAATAGCTTGGAGGATACAGGGTCCTATTGTGAAAGGGTGCCCCCAACCAGTCCTGTAGGTGAGAATAGGGTCAGGACCTTGGCACTGGCTAGAAGTAATGGCTGGCAGGTCATTACAGTTCTACCACTGGTTGCAGTTCCGGGCACCACCAGTGGAGGTACTTTGCATCCTTCGTTTGGTCCTGGGCTGAACATCTGGCACCTTTTGCAGTGTTATTTACAATTGTCATGGAGAATAGGCTTGGGTCATCCAGGTCTCCAATGGTTCTCTGGTGTCAGCTTTCTTGACCCAAGTATGGTGGATCCAGGGTACAGTACATGCAAATTTAACAGCAGTCAGAGTAGCCAGTAAAACCATGTGTGTTCCTGTCCACACTAGTTGTAGGGGTTTCTTTTTCCAGTCCTTGACCCAGGCCATATCTCCTGGCTGGTAGGGATGGACCTGGTTTCCTAAAGGAATTGGGGTCCAGTCTAAGACATCTCAGTTTATTGTGCAAAAGGTCTTTCTTAATATCTCGAGTTGAACTGACAGGCCTAGTTCCACTAGTTGTTGAGGGTCACCCTTAAGCCTACCAATGATAGGTAGGGGCCTCCCATATAGGATTTCAAATGGGAAATATCCTGAGCATCCAGGAGCACATCAGACCTGCATTAAGGTAAGAGGTAGTACGTCTACTTGTGGGAGTCCTGTTGACTGATAGAACTTAGCTAGCATGGTCTTGAGGGTTCGGTTCTTGTGTTCAACTTTTCCTCAGCTGTGAAGTCTATAGGCAGTGTGTAACCTCCAATTGATCTTTAGCAATTGTGCTATGGTATGGATAACATGGGATACAATGGCAAGTCCGTTGTCTGACCCTATTGAAAGGGGAATTCCATAGCAAGGTATTATTTCTCTCAGCAAGGACTTTCAATCTCTTGTGCCTTTTTGGTAACAGTGGGAAACATATCGATCCATTGTGAGTGTGTGCAGACTAAAACAAGTAAATATTTATGGCCCTGCCATGGCTTTACCTCAGTAAAGTAGATTTCTATGTCCTCAAAGAAAGCCAACCTAGTGATTTGAATTCCTAGGACTTGTTTAAGACTCAGTTCTGTATTGTTTTCAGCACAAGTAGTGAACCTAGTGCTAATTTGGGCACAAAGGATTGGGAGCCTGGCAATGTAGCAATATCTAGTCAGTCCCTTTTTTGAGAGTCATCTTTCCCCAATGAGTCAGGTCATGATATTGTTTGACCACGTGATAAGCTTATCTCCTGGGAACAAAAGGTCTCCTGTCTGGTAGTTGCCACCAAACCACATTAGTCCGGGTGCTCCCCTCAGCCTTTGTCCATTAGTCTTCCTCTGGAGTGTACCTCAAATTTTCTGGTAGGCTTTACACTAAAAGTACCTTGGAGGCCAGGTCTGGGTTTAGGGCTGTCCTGGTCTGAGCAGCAGCTTCTTGTGCTGCCTGATCCTCCAGGTGGTTCCCCTGACTGATTGGGTCAGTCCCTCTTTAGTGTTCTTTGCAGTGTATGACTGTTATTTCCTTTGGTTGCCAAACAGCTTCAAGTAGCTGAATAATGTCTTTTTTGTTTTTGATCTTTCCTCTGGCTGTAAGTAGCCCTTTCTTTGTAAATGGCTCCATGTATATGTACAGTGGCAAAGGCATATTTGGAGTCAATGTAGATGTTGACTTTCTTTCCCTCTGCATACCTGAGCACCTGAGTTAAGACCCATAGTTCAGCCCTTTGGGCTAACCATTCTTGTGTCCATGCCTCAGCCTTAATGACTCAGTATTGAGTAGTTATTGCATAACCAGGCTTTCATTCCCCGTTCTGGATGAATCTGCTCCTGTCTGTGAAGAGTACCAGGTCAGGCATGGGGTGGCGAACATCAGTGAGGACAGGCCAGCTGGAGAAGATTTCACCCATGGTTTCCTCACAATTATGGTCAGGTGGGCCCACCTTCACAGGAAGGAATGTGGCCAGATTCAAGGTGCTCACTGTTTTCAATGTCACTCAGGGTTCTCACACAGGCATTGGGTAGTGTGCCATCCTGGCACTAGTGAGCAATTGGTAGCCTCAGGATCAAATGGGATGTAGACACGGAACTCCTCACATAGGTGTTCATAAAAGTCAGCAGGAAATTCATCAAATTTCTGAATTACTGAGTATAGCTTTGGCTTATTGGTGGGCTTCTTGGCTCCTGCTCTGACCCAGAGAAGGAATGCCTCCCAATATAGTTGCAAGGCATTTCTTCTTTCCTTCGTGTTGAAGTCCCAGGGACGTTTGGTGTCCGGTGCTGCATTTCAGGCCCATGCTTCAACATCAAGTGTGCCAGCTGGGCCTGCTTCTTCAGCCATTTCTTTGTCTCAGTCAGGATGCACCTCTGCTCTTCAGTGTTGCATAGAGTGAGAAGTAATTGGCAAAAATAATCCCAGGTTGTCTGGTGCATTTGGCAGATTGATTCCAGAAGGTCAATTAAAGCCTACGGCTTTTCAGAGTAGGGCTGTGTATGGTGTTTCCAATTCAGGGGATCCATGAAGCTGAATGGCTGGTAATATAACAGAAGTTGCCCTAGCTGAATGATGCCATCTGCACTCAGTTGTTGGGAGCCTCAGGTCTCCTTCAAGGGGATCTGGTATGTGGCTGCACATTGGGTTGAGTGTAGCCTTCTTCCAATGGGTTCTGAGTCTGGCTGGATTGGCTCTGACTCATGAGGAGGGGGCTTTCAGGCAAGTCAACTGGTACCAGGGGAGCAGTTGGCACTGGGGTGCTGGCAGAGTGTATGACGGAGGGGCTGGTTTTTCCTCTGTGTCTCCCTGATGAATTGGCTTCTGGAGTTTCCCACCCCCATTTTGGGGTTGAGCTATTAAAACCCTGCGCTGTCACTTACTGTTTGCATAAAACTAACCCAAAGAGGGAGATTCCATGCTATTTGCAACCATGAGACTATGTAGGGAAATTAGTCAGGGTGACCAGGACTCCCAGTAATTTCTTTATAAACTGCGAATACTTTGGGAAGGTCCAAGGTACCTTCTGGTGGCCAGCCGACCTGGAAATTGGGCCAGTCAATTTCATAGAAAGTTCAGAGTTTTACTTGTATGAATTTGACTCCAGTCATCAGAATAACCTTTCTTGAAGTTCTTGAGCATACAGTGTAATAGTTGACTCAGACTGGCTCAACCTCATTTCTTTATGTACCTAATGTGATCTTTCCAAGAGCCCTCCCATGTCCGGTGTCACAAAATGAACAAAGAAGGGGAGCCCATGGAAAAGGCCTTTCAGATGCCTGCATGGGTGCATCACTTGCGGGACTTTAAGCAGCGTCTTGGCTAAGGTAGACTGTATAAACCCCAGGTCTGGCTGTCCCCAAGAGGACAAGTCACTGTTTTGCCTTGTGACATTGCCACAGAACCACAGATTGGGGCCCACTCAGACTCTGTAGCTATTGCTGTGGAGCCATACACACAGTCACACAATCATACAGTCACATATCCAATAACACAGAGGTTATTACATATCCCTCCCAGCCCCTGGGTTTTTCCTATCTGATGTCTCGCGGTGGAGGGTTTGGGATGTGATCAAGCTCCCCTTCCATTTGAAGATGGGCTTGACTGGGACTTTGGTCCTGGGACCTTACCTTATCTGGAATCATGATCCCTGAAGGGTTTAGTCTGTATCTTTGTGGAGTCCAGTCAGTTAAGTTTGCCTCTGGGCACGGTAGCTCCCCCTGAGAAGGAGACCCTGTAAAGTTTCCAGATGGCATCGCCTCCTTCAGCTCTGTAGGCCTTCTATAATCTGTTGGTTTCTGTCATCAGCCAGTGGCACAACAGGTCAGCATGGTTGGCTTCCCAGTCAGAGAACCCAAATGTTGCAGCAGGACAGGTAACCGAGGAAGTCAAACAGAACTCAGAGAGTTGAAGAACCAGTTTATTATGCCAGCAAGCTCAGAGGAGTTACAGTCTCCAAATTCTGAGCCCCAACTAACAGGCTTTTCAGATTCTTATAGGGCTGGGGTGGGGGCTGGCTGATGTAATAAGCAAGCAGGGTTACAGAAGCTAAGTGCATATATTAGGCAACTGGTGGAAGAAATGTGGAAGTGGGAGTTGACAGAATTTACATTAAACAGCTTACAGAATTTACATTAAACAGCTTTGTCAGTAAGTTTCCATTTCATAGCAAGAGCAGCTACCATGACTAGCACACAGCAAAAATATTAAAAAGTCATTTGCTGAGATAATAATAAAAACATATTTGTTTCATGCTTAATATGAAATAACAACAATACCATGAGATAGATACAATTATTTTCTGTATTTTATTGTTGAGGAAAAAGAAGAATTAAGCAACTTTTTCTATGTTAAAATGCTAGAAAATCTAGGAAACTAGAAAGAGCAGAGGTGGGTTTGACCTGTGACAGTTCCCCTCTTTCCACAATTAATCATCCATTTCTATTTCCTGAATTTAAAAAACTTTTTAAAAATAAATTATTCCAACTCTACCACTCATCTGCAATCCCATCATGTCTATGAATATATACAAGAAATTATTTTATTTGCAATAGAATACCACTGCTTTCTAACAGTCTAATTTCTTTATATAGTAATATCCTCAGATGAGTTGTCAGATTTGGATAAGAGCAACATTAATGTGCTCCAAAACCATGTCTCATTACTCCTGTTTCCTTCCTAACAAATACATGTGCATGTGCATGTGCATGCACCATCATGAGAAAGACTACCAGTGGGTGTAATTACTTGAATATCTTTGTGAAACCAATACATTATATATAACATTATTCATATGTCTAAACATACAAACCTAGAGGAAAATGAACATTAGTAAGAAGATGGAGTACTATTAATTGCTTGAATTTCTGTATGCTTCATATACAAATTAGGAACACAAAAGGCCTAAGTCACACTAAGCAAAAAAACAAAGCCCTATGACAATCTGGTTAGACAAATTACATCTACATTGACTTTCACTTACTCAAAAAAAGATCTATCAAAATTTATTTTTATATACCAAGCACCATGCTAATTTATAAAACACTGAAGTCAATAGCAACAAATCTTATCCTCAGAGATCTTAGAGTTTAGACATTGAAGCAGAATTTTAAAAAAAATAATAAAACCAACACTCTCGCACACCTTCCGAAAGTTACATAAGCAGACAATTAACAAATATGGACTTGAAGACAGAGGTACCATGGTTAGAATACTTGATTTATTATTTACTAGTGTTTGACCATTAACAAATAACCTCTGTAAGCTGTGGTGTCTATAACTTAATAAATAAGTAAACAAAAAACAAACAAGCAAATAACTCCAGAATAACATTTGTTGTAAAGATTAAAAGGGATGAATCATGTTAATTTTTTGACATCATGTGTAGCACATATTAAGCACTCAATAAATCTTAGTTATTTTACTATTGTTACCATGAAATGGCAATTTTTCCCTTGGTTCTTTGTTTCTCAAAGGAAGAAATTTAGTCAAGAGACAGAGTTTGTAAATATATAGAATAGTTAAGAGTTTATTAGTAAGAAAATATACTCTGAGATGTGGAACAGGCAGACCCAAGAAAGAAAAGCAGCACCCCCTTACATGTTTGAGGGACTTTCTGCCTATAGTGAAAGTTTCTCCTGCTTTCCCTCTTTTATGGTTCATTTGAAAGAAGCAAAGCTTAATAGCAGAGTTCTGGGAAGTAGGACTTATGGTTGGTTAAGTGGGGTTATTTCCCCTTTGTCTTGCATTTCTCTGATCATCTTATCTTTTCCATTTGAGGACTGATAATGGGTCAGAGTTTGTCGCTTATTCTGCATTTCTTTCCTAAGGACTCTGTCTTTTTATTGTAGGCGTATCTAGTCAGAGGCCCCCAGCAGACCAGTTCCTTCCTTTGTATTCCTTTCCTCCTTAATTTAGGGGCACCTGTTAATGGGACTTCTAACAGGCAAGTTTATTTCCTTGCATTCCTTTTCATTTAGAGATAACTGATAATGAACTGGGACAATTTCTTCTTTACTGCTTATCTACCTTCCTGCCTACTCTGTCACTATTATTATACAAATAGATATGAGTTAATTGAAAGAAAAATGTGAAGTGTTATGAGACTATCTAATGAAATCTAATTAAGATTAGATTTAAAGAATTCTTTCCAGATAAATAGTGCAAACTGGTATTTACCAAAACTACCCAGTTTGGGTTTTTTTTTGTATATTTATATGTTCTATAAAAAGTAAAGAGTTTAGCACTCAAGAAACTCTCTATATGAGACTGCCAGCATTGATTTTTTCTAATTGGCACTAGCTATGCAACATTTATTAAATTGCTTCAATTTTGATGCCAAATAATAAGGTAAGGAGACTGCCCAACTTACACTTTCAGTATATCCCCTAGTTTTGTTGGCTAGAGATATTTTATACAACCTTTTTCAATTTTATTATTAAATAGGTTGGGATGACATTCGTTAGTAAAATCATATAGGGTTCAAGTGGGTAATTCTGTAATACATCATCTATGTGTTGCATTGTGACTCACCACCCAGCAACTATTTTAATGTTTAGTTAAGTAGCAATGAAACTATCCAGATTCCTAGCTATTTGGCAAATGTTCTCATTACTTATGTTTTGCTACCCTGGACACACTATTAGACAAAGTTGTAACAAAAGACACCAATACAAAGCACAAAACTTCCAATGGTTAAAATTATGAATGTTATCAATACCATTAAAATGCTAATTGTTATTGAGTAGAGATTCAGTTGCAACTCTAAAAAAGGAAAAGCTTAGGCTGCAGGATCTAAGCCATGGATTGTTTGTTCCCTAAAGGGAAGAAAACTCACTTTTGTTTAATTTATATAGACAAGAAGGCTTTCCAAGGAGGTACAATGAAGTGACTTGACTGCAGACCTCCCAGGGTTGAAGCCACCTTCAGCTTCATTCACACACTAGGTGGTCCCTATAATTGACACTACAGACTGCCTGGATGTAACTTATTGTTTGTACTGCACATGACCTTGGATGCAAACTAGAGCACTATGAATTAATCCCTGTAATATTTTGTGTTTAACATCTGTGTCATCACCAGTCGTTATTCAGAGGACAAAGAAACAAAACAACCCTATCTTTTGCCTACTACATTTCATTTTTTGAAATCCATTCTATTGTCTCCCACAGACTTTCTAAACTGTTCACATATAAGAGTGAAACCATTCACTTCCATTGTTTTCTGGGACAAATTTCTACAAAATTAGGGGATAATACTAAAATACAGTTTAGACTATTTTTTTAAACAATAGGAATCCCCCAAACATCTTGATTTTCTCTACTTACATCGCTATCATCTTTCTTTTTCTTTTCCATTTTCTGTTTTAAAATAAAAAGAAATTCTAAAGCACATTTATTAAAATAAAATTATTTTATTTATCCATTAATGCTTTATTCATTGATGAAATGTAGTCGTGAAATAGAGAAAATAGCAACAGATAGCAGCTAGAAATAATACAGAGCAGTGTAACCCATTAAATAAAGAATATGTGTAAGAGAAAGTGAATTAATAAAAGTTCAATCACTCAGATAAGAATTTTTCTAAGACCTTAGGGTTAACACCTAGATTAAACTCTAACTCTTGCTCTTCCTCTCGTTCTCCAAACTCCTCACCCCAACACACATGAGTTTTATTCATTGTCATAAGTGTTTAAAATGTTCTGTTTACATGAAGGCAAAAGATAAAAATTATAACTAAAACAGTTACAGTGTCATCAAGCTGAGAACTGGTTTCATATAGACACAGGAAACTAACAATAATAACAATAATTAGAAATGTTATTTTTAAAATGACAATGTGTATTAGACACTATATAGAATACTAAAAGGCCAGTCCTAACACTAGACATTAAAATTAACACACTGTAGAGGGCAGAAAGATTCACATAGAGTCAGGTAAATGTTTTTTTATTTCATAGTTTTTTCTTAGAGGTTATGGAACGTACATTGTGAACATATTTTGGAGATTTAAACATAAAAAGAAATAGAATCAGAGATGGGACAATTTTATTCTACTTTAATACCTTAGAACACACAACTATTAGAATGCAAGCAAAAATAAGTAAATATGAGCCTATGATATATCATATAAAATTTTTGATATATTTTTACAGTTCTAAATAGCACTGAACCTTTAAGATGTCTTCATGTTTAGATGGAGAGTTATAGAGAGTGGGTGTCTTAGATTTCAATAATTTTTTATGGGAAGCAAGAGATGATCAGTTAAATCTGAGAAAAAAAATTAGTAGGAACTTAGTTGAAAAAGGAAGACATCTAACAGTGTGGCCCCAGTTAAAAATTTTGGATAAATTATTCTAGAAATGAATTTAACAGTCTAATGAATAAATTAATTATATACTGGGAGTTTAAAGGTTAATAGAAAGAACTTCAATAATAATGCCTTAAATGCATATACACTAGGCACATAATATTAATATTTAGCTTTTTGCCACTTATTTTTGAAAGGGTGGGTTTTAAGTGGAGTAGATCAGCTATGAATTTTTAAATATTGAAAGTACTTCCAGATGACTTTAGTAGTTTACTGGTATATTCTTTATTATCCTCATAAAATAGGATGTAAAAGGAGAAATGGAGAGAAAAATAATGGTCTCCAAAATAAATGTGGTGTTTACTGATAGTACTGGTTAAGGTAAAAAGTTTTCTCTTAAAATAGGATACATAACATTTTCAGTTTATACTATGCTTATGCACAAGGCCTTTATTCCTTGAATTTCATGAGTTGATTCATCTTCTTTTCTCTGTCATGTTTCAGCCTATGACCACACATGATACTTATCTTCTTATGTGGAGTGGTGGGAATAAGTAGTGAAAAAAGAAAATGTATTTTAATACTAATGTCATATAGTAATCCAAATAATGTTGGAATTTATGAAAAAAGGGTAAAAGTTTATGATGATAGTCCTGATACCAAATTACTATTTTTATTCCTTCATTTTTCTTATTGTTTTACATTTTTTGTTTAATTTCTTAAATGTACCTTTAATAATATTTATCTCATTCTAACATTTATCTGCTTAAGTGCTTTAGTATTATCTTTCCATTCCCTTAATATATCATTGATTTTAAAGAGTGTATTTTATTTAGTATAATATTCTTACAACAGTTCTACAAAACATTTAATTAAAGAAATATATTTTTTTTTGTTATTTTTCTGTGGTCTTCTGTATCTTACTCTCTCTTCTTCCAAAATTTTGTTGGCTCCTGTTAGATTTCTCCAACTTCTATTTTTTTCCTCATAATTCATTAGGTACCAGCCAGTTTTTGCAAATCACACTTTTTTAGACTTGATTAGATTAAGAAAATGGGCAGTAACAGACTTCTACCTCTTTACAGATACCAAACCAAATTTCTGAAATTACTACTTGAAAATACCTAATTCTTAAAATAATACTATCCACACTTGACTCTTAAGGATTTGTTTTGTCCACTTCAACTCACTAAATTACATATGTCACATCAGTTAGACTTCCCTGAAGAGAGTAAGATAGAGTCTATTCTGTATACTATTCTTCTCCCAACATTTAGCATAGTCTCAATGCAGAGAAACAATAAATAGCTGTTAAATCAACTCTGTACATAACACAGAAGAATCAGTATCTAATGTCTTATAACTGCTCAGTTATAGAGTAATTATTTAAAATAGTGATAATAATGATGGTAATATTTAACATCTATCAAATCTTCCCTAAGTCCCACAGACTATTACAAATACTTTACATACACTGACTTATTTAAACATCACACTTCCACAAGGTAGATGCTATTTTAATCTTCACTGTATAGATGAGAAAACATTGAGTACATTGCCTTAAGTCAAATACTTAGTAAGAGATGAAGGTGATCTAGTTGATATTGTGCTAACCAATTTTAGCCACTTATACTTTATTTTGAAAGGAACCACTTAATGTATCTGAAATTCTAAATATCCTTTGCATTCTTTATACTCTCTTTTATATAATAGCTATTTCTATAAGATCTTCATTATGTCCTAATATGCCACGTATTTCCTTTTAATTTTCTTTCAGAAAAATAAACTTTATACACATGTATCAGTTTAATCATTTTAAATCATCAGAAATTATATGCTCTTACACATTTACTAGAAAAATATTTTCTTTTATTCTTTTTCCAATATATATTGATAAAAGTACATATTATTTTCTTGTATTTCTTTCAATAAGATTAACCCATGATTATATTAAAAACTTCCAGACTTGTATTTGTGTACTTTACCTGCCTGTTTTTAATTGGTTTCTTCTACAGATCTTGCTTTCTGCCAGTGATTTTCTGTTACTTCCAATTCATTAGCAGCATCCCACAAAGTAATTTAATCTTAAAATTACTCTTTTTCCTAGAGAAACTATAAACTGTTATGCTTTCATTAGTAGGATTATCCTAGGCTATACCTGTCTTCTTCACTAATAGAATTTCTATCTCAAATCATTTTTGATTCACAATTACTTGCTTTCTTGACATCTAACACACTTGCAATCTTGTGTGCTTTGATGGTATTTCTTACAGTGCCAAATTTAAGTAAAACGGGGTCCATGTAGCAAAGATATTTTTGTACTATGTTTTAAATTAGTATT